>JAMKCH010033212.1:0-140119 GCA_023653785.1 Ophioderma brevispina
GCAAGACAAACCTGAATGAAATGGGTACTAACACGCATAATGAAACATACCGTGTAAATATTATAAAAAACACCAGCCACACATACAAACACACATATTCACACAATAGCGCACTCAAATAACCCAATTTCGCCAAAATGTCAGTTACGACTTGTTGCCTCACATGACGACACTTGATAATGTTTGAGGTAGAAAAGTATAAGTGTATCTTTATTTGTAGACCACAATATGCCCTACAGAACTGTTTAAAGGCGTTTTCCACACACTAACCCTAACGCAACCAAAACACCCAAAACCCCAATGCACTGAAGTGAGAAAAATTGCAACAAATCCCGGAATTGCAGCAATGACTCATCGAACGAAGACACATACGTGCACGAAAGCGCTGCCCAACCGCCGTAGCGTACATCCACAGGTCAGGGGATTGGAAAACCCTGGTCAGCCCAACCAGAGTTTCCCAACTTCTCTTTCCCCTTTCCCATTATCTGTCATTCCGCCCAGGAGATTAGAGATAGATAGCATGGTCGATTTCATGAAAACGGTGGCATTTTGGAGGAACGACAAACCCCACATAAATTGTTCCAATTTGGTTATGTTTATGTTTTAAACCTTAAGTACTCAATACCTATTACGGGAAAAATAATATTGCAAACACCTTCTTACGTTTCGGGCACAGTATGTACAAACATTTGTACAGCAAAGAAAATGGGTTTATTCGTTCTCAAAAATTAAAGCACAAAATATGCCAACTGATGACATTAGTAGAGAGTTTACTGGGAACAAAGTTGATTTTGTACGAAGTTAAAGTTTGAGTAGCTAATTGAACTCAAGAAATATGCTCCAATTTGTTTTGTAGTTTTTAGTTTATCCTTGAGTATTGATCTGCCCGAACATTAACCTCCATAATAACCAAATATTAAGATCCTTTTACTATTATGTATACAGATAATTTTAATTGAAACCAAAACATCATGCCATGTATAGTTGATAATTAAACTAAGATAGCTTGTAGGTATGGCTAAAGAGTGATATAGGTCTGTAGCTCTTTGGGATTGGATTGGATTCTTTCCCATCTTAGGAATGCCATAACATGTGCTTCCCTCCAGATCCTTTGGGAACCTGTGGAAATAAGGCAGCAATGTAGAGCTCAATAAGCCATTTCTTTGCTACTGGGCCAAGATTTTTTTAGTTGCTCAGTAAGATTTTGTCAATGCATACTGTTTTTCCTGGTTGCAGTTTAGCAATACCGGTTTTCATTTCGTCCATGTTGAAGGGGGCGAGTGAAACCAGGGTCACCACTAACCTCTTATGGTCTAGTCTGATCTTCTTGGGTTTCTTGCTGCACTTGCCATTTCAAAGCATTTGGTGGCAACTTGGTTGGGTGTGAATTGGCTGCTGATGGAGGTTCTGTTGGACTCCCCGCGGAGCTTCGGGTGGTAGACCAGCTTTCTTATGTTTATGGGTCATATCGGTGGATTCAATTAAAGTGTGTCAGTTTTTTGATCTTTATTCCTGGGAGATCCTTCTCCGAACTTCCTCACCTTTGCATTGTTTTCAGCCGAAGAAAGGATCAGCTTCAAACAGGTGATATATCTTGATATCTCTAGCACATTCCTGGAAAGTCCTGGTATATATTCTGTCCTACAGCTCTTGGGTATTATCTCCGTGCAGTCCCTTGTTCCTCGTTGGGCAATTTGTCATAGTTTTGATGGTTGTGGAGCATCCTCCTTCCCGTTTCTGATCCAGATCATCAGTGAATCCTGCCAGTGTGCTTCTGTAGTTAAAGCGGCGCTAAGAAGCACTTTGTTTTGTCTTACTGCGCGTTGACTTGATACCGATTGGTCGATGTTGAATTTGTGGAACAGGATCCACGAACAATGCTTGTTACAAAGGGTTAGAGATGTTTTTTACTACAATAGCTAGATCAGGGTTTGTAACCTTTCTTCCAACGGGCACTATAAATGATTGTGGAAGCTTAGAGTCGTGAAGGAGACGTATTTTGTTGACTGTCTATCCATTCTCGACAGCTTGTCTCTTTTGTTGGTTCATTGTAGCCCCCATTGGGCTCTGGCTGTTTGGAAGGTCGCCATAATGAGAAGTGAGGTTTGTGTGAAATTCCCAGTGTTTATGTTGCAGGGTGTCTCGAAGTCTACTGATGGAGGTTTGTAGACATATGTAACTATGACAGAGCTAGCTAAGCTCAATGGTGAGGATTTCGATGTGGTTACTCAGACATTGAGGTTGCCTTCTAGCTTCGTGCCTGTTCCAGCCAACTATAGCACTTCCGTATTGTTGATGTGGTCTCTCGGTGGCCAAGGACCATATCCTGTTATGGTTGGGCGGTGGTTATTGCTTCCTCTGTGGGTTTCCTGCAGACATAGGACATCGCAAAAATGGAGATTGTTACAACAAATCACAATGATGGTACTTTTGCACTGGAAAAACCCAGGGGCCTAGCTACCATAGGGACAGGGTGGACAAAGTCCACGGGCCCCGAGAGGTTAGGGGCCCCCATAGATTGGAGAAAAAAGAGAGCGGAGGAGAAAAAAATGAACGAAAGAGAAAAGAGAGGGAGGCGAAGAGAGAGGGAGAACAGATATTATAAACTTTGCTTTTCAAAAAGGCCTAATGCTTTAAACAAAACGCTGCATTTATCATCTTGTGGGCCCTTCTAGCCTGGCATATAAGCGAGAGGCCCTATCTTAATGTCAACGTTGGCAAGTTCCTGCATTTAAAAATTACTATGTGGGCCATTTATCAGGGTCCCAGATCCCAATTATTACTTGGATTCGGTGACCCTCGTCATTGGTCCCGTTGTGGTTTGTTATTCTATACTTAAAAGTTTTGGTGCCCCTTTTTGGGCCTATTTGACCCAATAGCACATTCAAACCTGCACTAAGTGTTGCTCCTATAATAAGAAGGAATTGGGGGCCCGAAAATTCTAGAGAAAACAACGATAGTTGGAGAAAAAGGCCTTGGAGGGGCCCTTGAAGACTAAAGCATATTTTCGTGTAGTCGGGGTTCACAGTGACACGTGTTATGAGCGCCCGAATGACTTTATATTTCTCTTAAATTTTGGGACCCCCTTCCGTATTTACACAATGGCACATTCAGACCTGACAGATACCATTAAAGGTGGTGAATCCGATTTAAAAGTTTGAAAGTTTTTAAATCTTGATGAAGGCTTCATCCAACCCCCCTCTGATTCTGTAAATTTCGCGCCTGATATTTTGATCCGGTTTGATGTGAAGCTAAAAAAACGTGATTTGTAATTCCCCAAAGACCTCTGTGTAAAACTAATAGTGGGCAAAATGGGGAGCATTTTCAACCATAACATCCAAACCAAACCTCCTTTAGCGCCCCAAGATTAAAAAGGGTAAATGATCACAAATATTAGCTTTCTTCAAATACCAAAAATTTGGGATTATATCTGGGAGGGGCCCTTAGCGATCGTACCATGTCCCTTTGAATTCTAACCTAGTTTCGGTGCAGAAAGGGGGAATTGGGCCCCGGATATTAAAGGGTCCTAATAATTGGAGGATAGTGAGATAGTTCGATAGTCATCTCTAAAACACATAGCTTTATTCATAGACTTTGAAAATTCTCAAGATGTTGATGGTGGAGCTCTCAGGTATTATATAAGCTCTTGTTGCATTAATGTTCAGATGTATTATGGAGTAACATTTTTTCTTTAAATTACCCACGCGTGATGATATGCATTATGATTGCAAAGAAGTTTGCCATTTTTTTAACACTTAAGTGCCCAGCTAAAAAAACTTCCGTTATGCCCAAGGGGGGGGGTTCCTAGTGATTCAACCCAGATAAACCCTTTCCCGTGGGGGGTTGATCAGGACACTAACACAAGTCATGGGGGTCACACCAAAATGAAAATCCGAACTTTGTTTGACCTATGACTATGGCCAATGAAATTGTCACTCGCCGGAAAAAAGAGTGGTCGCACATTTAAATTAAAAAAATCCGCACAACTCCAATATAAGGTTTTCGAACCAAAATAAGGTCTTATATCTAACTCTAGAATAACCAATTAAAGTATCATTGGCAAATATAGTATAGCCAAATTTATACATCTTGTATTTTTCTCCTGAACTTCAAAATCGCTTGGTTTTCCCGTAGACTTACACGTTAAGAGCACGGTCTTGACCAAATTAAAATGGATGCTATCAGCATATAAAAGGTTATTATGATTAGTATTATTAATTATTAATTAATTTGCCTCCTAAGGTCATTCTAACAATAATCCCGATTTTAATTAACTTTAATTTTTTACATTAGTAAAATCTCTGATTTTTTCACTTCCGTTTGTGCCCGGGGGGGGGGGGTTCCCAGGACCCAATGCTATATTATAATGAAGCCGGGGGAGGATTTAATTATAATTATAAAAATAGGTAACAGGTAAAAGTCTTAATCAAGTTTGGTAAAGTTGACAACATCGTAAGGTAAAGGGCTCGACCCAAAAAGTGGGAGATTGGAGCTTGACCTAATAAGGTTTCAGGACTGGTAGATTTCAACACATCAGCTTTACAGAGCTGTTTCATAGGACCAGGTCCTCACTATCAGAAGGGGAGGGGAAGGAAAAGGTGGGGGGGACAACACGCGGGGGGCGGGAAAGAAACGGGTGAGAAACAGGTGGAAGGAGGGAAATGACAGGGTGCCAAGGGGGCCCTAAATTGTTGTGTTTCAGTGTTTGTTGTTCTGCGGGGGGGTTAATGGTGGTAAGCACGTTTCTCATGCATCTGGCCATACCTAATTCATTGTTTCTTTTACATAGGCCGGCTTGCTTATAAGCCAGGTGGCCTTATAGTAAAAAAGGAAACGATTTAAAAGTGAAAAATTATGAAGGACCCTACAAAACAAAGTCGCAACCACTGTGAAGAAGCACGATGAAACGTGCTACCTTGGGGCCCCGGTTGGTGTTTTATCCACGGGCCCGAACATGCTAGCTACGCCACTGGGGGAAACAACCCTCCACATTCAATGGACGTATAGGTCAAGGCAGACATTAGAAAAGGCCGCGCCTGAGTTCTAGTCATTGATATGGGACCCCCTATACTTAAGAACTGATGTTTGTTGTGTTAATGGAAAACATGTTTGGAGTTGTAGAGATTGGTTCGCTGTTCGCTTCGCAGTTTTAACTTGCTTCGCTTGCGTTCGCAATTAAACAAGGGGAGACCCCACCACAGACGTTCTTACTTATCCCTTTCATGATAACCATGATATAAGTACAAGACTAAGCGTATTTTTCCCTCCCAATTATGGTAAGTGCTTTGAAATTGTAATAGGAATGCCCACTTTTGTCCATGATTTTGTTATTTATAAGAAAAAAAGAATGAAATGCCGTATTGCATGTACATTTTGATGTATAAGGTACGTGGAATATTATTTATTTATTGTATTTATTATTTTATTAACACCGCACCGAATAACGCAAGTTTGTGTTTAAACATGTAAAGCGTTTTACCGATCTTTCCAATTTAACATGTCCCGAGTCGTGGGATAGAAAATATGGGAAAGACATTAAACGTTCATGCGCCATTTACACTTGTATCAACATAGCACTAACCGTAAAGTGATTTACAAAGGCCATTTTTTTATATGTATACAGTGTGAGTCAAAAAAAAAACCGCCATCAGACTAAAAATAATTAAAATAGTTAAGAATTTTTTGCTCAAATGTTTGGCTATGGTTTAAAGAAGGATAACAGGCTTAGAGAAAAAGTAAAACGTTATTGGTGTATTGGACTTTGGAGGAACAGTTAAGCCTATTTTTCTGAAAGACTTAAAAAATCATGATTGGCCGATTTTGTGCCAAACAAAGATGCATCTCGTACATAGAGTAACATGGTCTCAGCGATAGTGTTTGATTTGAGTACAACCATTTTACCACCAAATTTATTGTTAAACATAGAAGGTGGTTTTTTGTTGGTAGAGTAGAGTAATTGAAGGATTATAAAATGATTATCCCAGAGATACCAAAGAAATGCTAAGTAAACAATATTCAATTTCCAAAATACGATATTCAAGATAGCTGTTGTAAGACCAGTTTACTTTGGTTCAGCAAGATTTCATGGTTTTAACCTACAACGATACACTTGGAGCAAACAAAAAGTGATGAAACCATAGGAAGTTTTGTTCCGCTCGAAAAACGCACTGCGATATGAATTTTAAGTTATAATTCCGATTTATTACTGGAAAACTTCAGTTTATGCCAATTTATGGACCGTGAGTATACTGTAGTTGTTGCAATAATTACCCTAGAGATGTAAAACACATACTCTCTGAGCGCAGTTTCATTATTTTCATGAACTGAACAATGATATGGAAAGTGTTTTCAATAACTGACTCTTTATGATGAACATGGTAATTTTTAATTTCTTGAAGCTATTTTACTTATAATTATGTGACACACCTAGACCATTTTATTCAAACTGATGGTGTTTTTATCGAAAGAAATCGATACCAATCTGAAATTGCATGTGTGCTTGTCTGTGCATCATGTATTATGGTATACGTCCGGTTGTCAGTCTCTCGCATTGCCTATGGCCTAAAATCGGCCCCAAACTGAATTTTTAGGTCTCTCCGGCCAAAAATTACATAGGTTCGAACCAAGTCTTTCTTAACCGACCAAATAAAAATCATCTGATAGCCGTTATCTCTGTAAAAACAACCCAAGCAAACATTGAAGCAAAGATAACGTTTAACCTTTGAAGAAAAAATCTTTCTGATGTAGGGTTATGACTCACACTGTATATCTACTATTTACCTTGGTTTGAACTTCTTTGGACCATGTTATTAGAAATTACCATTTTTACTTCAAGAGTTAAGCAGACAAAAAAAATAATCTAAATGGGAAGGTTTGGTGGTGATGTATGATGGTTTGGTGGGTGGTTGAAGTGGGTTGGCGGTGGGGGTGGTGGTGGCCGGCGGCGGCGCTGGTGGTGGGGGTTATGTGTATGTGCATGTAAAGGTGTGTTGGCCAGAGTGATGACTTGACACTTAGAAGTATTTGAGTGTATGCACACTGTTGTCCTTAAAAAATACAGGCATGAACGTTGATACTATAATATTAAATCATAATCGGGACAAGTAATTTCCATGAGCTGTAGAATGAACAAGTTGCTAACTGACATTTCGGGTTGGTGATATACTTTTTTAATTTTACATTGCTATCTTGAATCAGATTTTGGAGTTAGGTCACCAGAACTTAAGCTTTCTACATTATTTTTTAAAACCTAACAGGCCCGGCGGAATCGTCCCCCCTTCTACATTTTTGTCGTAATCTCACCATTTTGTTTTATTTTTTCACACACGCTGAAACTTGCAAGACATTGTTTAACCTTGCGGCTTTCGATTTAAGATCATTTTGAACAAAATCGGACCACGGTTATGACGCGCGTTACGTAATCGCGCACTGCGTTGCAAAAAAGCTATTTCCGCATTGAATAACACAGAACGGTAAGATAGCCACCAGGTTGTTTTGTGCTCAACGAGACCAGTCACATTATGTTTTATCTTATTTATTTGATTTTTTTGGTAGTAAGAGCATGTTAGTAGGCATATGCGCACACTTTGACACACATCATGTCCCAAAAAATCTAATTTTTGCTTAAAAATGGCGAAAAACCAATGAAATTTTCCGATTTTTAACGATTTTTTCGCGGTGTTTTGCATGTCGTCATGTTTGACGTCACTCTGACGTCATACAAGGTATGTCTTGTATGTTAGGTATCAATGGATTTGGGAGGATCATAGCTACCATTGGTACCTACACATATGATAGTTCAACAATCCTTTTCCGAGATACTAGGGGGAAAGATCCCCCCCCCCCCCCCCGCCCCCCCCGGTGAGATGGTTCCAAAAAGCCCGGCTCTTTTAGGGCAATAAAGGAAATGCCATATGTTACCTTGTGAGAAAGAAAGGCACATACGATATTTACTAGGTCAACTATTTTAGATCCTCCAAACGTGCATTAAAAACTCCATGTATTAGTTAACGAATCATGTATACAGTTCATTGCGAAATGGTTTTTAATTTTATATTTCATCTTTATTATTTGTGGAAATTCATATTGAAGTCATTCGTATTCGGTTCTAAACCTAAACGCGTGTCGGTGTTAAGGTAAAGTGTCATCTTATCCTCCTACACACACAAACTTACCAAAGCTGCGCATAATGGATTTATTTTAATGTTTGAGTTAATCTATTCTTTCAGAAATAAGATAGTAATAGTTTTCAATGGGTTCTGCATTTTGGTGAATCGCTTGTCCAATGGAATGACAACGTCATATATTTAGTAAGGTCGTACCCGATTTGCAATATAGACTCGATGACCCAATTCATCGATATATAGCTTCGAATGACATATTTTAATCAAATAAAACAATTAAAGCTGTAGTTTATAATACTAAACAATAGCAGAAATTAAAAAAAAAAGTTATTTTGTATTTTGCTTAGTTCTCATCGACAATATATAAATAGGATACTAACAAAATAATGGACAAATATTTAGTTAAATACAATGTAATGAACAACTGTATCACAGGGTCGCGTAGAGAAAAAAAAACGAATTTCCTACCGATACGATCAAATTTGCACGTAAGATTAGGCACACATGCAATAATTAAGCTTATGGTTCAGATGGGGTGAAAAAAACCCTTTGAATAACTTCCCTTGCATTTCTTAACCCTCGTCTTACCAAGCCTTTTTTTGTAACACGGATTACTAAGGGGGTATACCAGTGGATAGCTATGGTCCTCCTCTTTCCGTTGATACCAAAATAAGTACCAACATACCTAGTATGGCGTCACAATGACGTCATCAAGTCCCAGTCGGCAAAACTAGTTTTACATAAACATAGCGTTTAAGAGCCATAATTGTACCATAAAATATCCTTGGGTGGATATCCCCGGTGAAGGTACTACCTTCACATTGTTTCGCTAAAATGACCAGAAAGGATGAGCAGATGATTATCGAGAAGTTTTTACACAAGCTTTTGCCATTTGAGCACACCGGAGCAATGTTCACTAGGCTTATTTAGTGTTTATGCCTAGTCAACAAATGTCTTGTACAGTAAATATAAGCTTATCCATGTTGTTATATTATCCTCATGTTGTGATTTAAAGGCTGACTCAGAGACTTCCCGATGAGGGCGCACTCAATTTTCAAACAAATCGAATTTTTTGCATATACATAACGTTTGTCCATATACTAATCATTGTGTGAAATAACTAAGCTCAATTGGAAGTCCTTCATAATAGAAAATCCCAACTTTGTTATAAAATTCCGGATCCGGATTTTTCGTTATACAAAGTATCCTATGGCACTGTTATACTGTGCAAAATGTTTACTGCTTGAAAACGAAAAAATCCGATTCATCTCTAACTTTGGAATTAGGCAATTTAGGTGACTATCTTAGTTCTAGATGACTATTTTTAATTACTACACAAAAAATATATTTCAAAATCTCTGAGTCAGCTTTTAAAATATTATTTTATTAAGTTATTGTGCAAGTTTGCAAATATATGTAGTTTCCCATGCTGTCATTAATTGAGATGATGCAATGCACATGATGTAATTCATGTGATATCTGATGTAAATGGGGGGAGGTTGTGAAATATTATTTAAGGAGAGATAGCAGGAACACAATTTCCCAGTAGAATTTATCTCCAGAGATGGTAGGTTCGTGCAGTACCACTCCTGATATTTCGAAGTTAGTAATCCTCAGCTCTCGAAATAGCGATATCAAATTTTAAATAATGGAATGACCCTTTCTCGTGGATATCTAATGATATTAACAAAACTGAAGGTGCTAAGATCGTGAAATGCCCATTTAATGAGAACCGTATAGCATTAACATGTGCCGGGAAGATCACTCTAGTGTAATATATTTAGCTTTCAGGAAATCACACCGATTTATAGAGGGTATTTCAGATGAAAACAGTTTCGTAATTATATGTCGTGAAGGAAATGAGGTATTTGATAACAGCATTAAAAGATAATAGATTTGAATAAACAGCAAAGAAGTAAAAAGAGAAAAAAGAAGGAAAAGGTTACAAAGTAAAAGCAAGCAAGTTGTACATGATGGTGTTTCATTTTAATATCTCCATGTGAAATAATTACAATACAAGGAAAAACATCGGTAATACAATTGTTACGTATAAATCGAAAAAAGTGTTAGCCATGATAAACGTGTTAATAATAAAAGGCAAACTATCAGCAGTGAGCGCCATCTTCTTGTATTTGTATATTCCGGAACATAAGTGACGGGTCCAGGCGGGTGGCGGCAAGCTTCATTCATAGCGCAAAAACTGCCGAACGAGTCATGGACGAGCCTGACAGTGACCGGATTTGAAGTCACTGCGCGCGTTGATAAATAGAATCAGTTGAGTGGCGAGTGGGAATTCCCGTACGGAGCCGTGGCCGATTTAAATTACCTTGCTTTACTCGGTATGCGGAATAATTGTGCTCAAAACTATCATCAAATCGTTTTTAAAGACCGGACATGAGGGGATTGCAAACCATGCAGGTCAACGAATCAATCCACGGTGGTGCATGGGGCTACCATGGGGCTACCTGGTACAGGGACTGGTACATGGTCCGCAGCTATAAAGAGCGGTGACTCTGCGATTGAAAAGCGAGCCTCGTTCCAAAAGGGATCCCGTTGTGTATAAAAACCGTTTATTCATACCAAAATAATACTTAGCTGGAGTTGATTCTTCAATCCAACGGATTTTGAGGGGAAAAAGATTGATTATCAAACCATATTTTCGACGTTAGAATATTTGTCAAGTGTTCGTGATTACGTGCTAACCCTATGGGAAACGCAAAAAAAAAAAACGACGCTATCTTGCCCGGCCCCCCCGTGACGGGTCCTTAGCCGCGTAGGCAGCCTCCCTTCCCAATAATAACAACATTTTTAAAAGTTAAAATACAATGACATCCAAGTGTTTAAAACAGGTGGCTTTATTTCTCGGCTTATATACAACATACGACTTACTTACCAATTATGGAGACTACTGGGCGTAAGGAAAAACAAGAAAGCGTCCTTTGGACGTATTACATTCACATCACTTAATAATGTCTTGTTATTCCGGGTGACAAAGTCTTCAAACAATGTGATTGTTTTATTAATTTGACTTGTCTTTATACGGGTTACAAATATTAAAAAATTACACGATGATGAACCTGAAAGAAGGGAATTTCAATAGTGAGAGTAAAAATTAATGATAACAAGGTTTACCCAGAGATTGAACCCCAGGACCCGTTACACTCGCGTCCTCCAACTAACTCAATGGCTTTCAAAATCCAAATATAAGGATTTTCTGTGTGAGCTAGGAATGCGTGATGCCGCTTATACTTATAGCGATCGCGAAGCGAAGCTCATTTAGACTAACGCGTATACATGTAATTGAAGCTATTGAAAAAAATAAGTGACAGGTTTAAAAAATACCGATCCACTATTTGATCCCCCTTTTCGTCTTACCATTAAACTCCTACGGAGTTATAAATCGGACGGGTACCAGACAGGATTCGCCATCATCTTTAAAATTGTAATGTCCAATTTGAGTCCGATATTCAACAATAATTTATTTTTCCTTCATTTCGTGGATATTTTGTTTTCTCGCAAGTTATTTTTTTATGTACTTGTTTTTCTAACATTAACATATGATAATGTTTTGATGATATTTAAAAATGATGCTTGGAATATTAAAACCAAATAAAAAAAATAAAAAAAATAAATGATTTTGCAAATGTTGCGGAGTCGTGGGATGACCGAAGTGCACTTCGAAATTCCATACAAGCAAAAGCTCTCGCGTTTTCGTACAACACAGCAAATCAGGCTAACAGCAAGGGTACAGGGACCTTAGGCCTCGTCGTTTTTTGACAATGGTCGTCGGGTAGAAATGAGGGTGATTTCGTAAATGTGAAATGCAAAGATTGATACTGATGACTCGTCTGACATGCCCAGAAATGTCAGTATGAACTCCGTGTACCTGGTACAGTAACACGGGGCGTACTTTAATACTGCTGCATGAGACAGACCCTCTTTACCCCCCTGCAAAAGGCCATGGCAAAAACCACTATTTTCATTCAAGGTAGGGGATAGGGGATGCTAGACTTCGAACCGGCAAAACCTTGGCCAAAACTAAACACAGGCATGTACTGACCGAAATTAAAGTGATCATGGTCAGGAATAGTCTGATCGGAGGCATCGGAAATCGATAGATACCATGGACTACGGGCATTTGTACACAGTTTAACAACGCTGAAGTACCTGACAACAGTTAACAAATCATTCATGAGTGTGTTTGTTTACTCCCGGGATTTATGCCGATTACTCATTATACTAGGCTATGAATAGCGAGGTTGACTCTGCCTTTCTGCTACAATAGCCAGTTAGCCTGAGTAGGTACGGACGAAGTGCAACGCTCATGACGCTAGTGAAGGAGCTAGCTAGACTATACATCCATTGCATGTACATGTATCTGTGAGTATTTTTTTCTACTTTGCAATTTTAATAAAAAATCACAAAATTGGTCAGTTAATCTGCAGCTATTCCATGTATTCCCAATGTACTTAATCATGACATGATTGAGGACTTGAGGTTGTCCATAATAACCAGGCTAAGCCTAGGATTGTCTACACTAGGCATGGCTGGAGTGAAGCGTGCAGTCCGGGGACGACAGCTCTGCCAAGCCTCTGCCAACATTATCACACATAAAAAGACCAAAAAATTTTTGCAAGGCTTTACGTATCTTACAAAAAGTTAGGAAAATGACTCGGCTCAAGTCTCGATCAAGGCAATAAACTAAAAAGTACAGCCTAACCCAAGTTAGCCCATACGCCTTCTTCAATCAGTAGGCCTAGATCTACTTCGCTAGACCTGTGCCTGTGTGTATGTTGTATAGACTGATGCCACAGGCCTGTTTTGTTCAAAGTCCAGACGATTGAGACAATAAATTATTCAATTTTTCATCATATAATTTTACAAGCCAATTTAGACTTATTAATTAGCTTTTAAACAGCATTTTTTCATGACATTCTTTCAGCAGCTAAGTTTTAATCATCAATCACGTTTACACCATTTCAGGGATGTAAACCGATGTTTTTTTTTATTAATTCGGCCTATTTATAAATTGTTGTTTTGTTTTTGAGGATAGTAATCACTTTACAGTCAAAATATTATTATTGCTTAAGTCAATGCATTTTAAATAAGTTAAAAAAAAAAAAAAAAAAAAAAAAAAAAAAAAAAATCTCAACTTTGTTATAGAAAAGGAAGACTTAGCAATCACTTTTCTCTGTCTGTCCGGTCTATTCTTTCTGTCATATAAAAGCTTGTGTACGATTAAATCTGGAGTTTTGTAAGGGTCTATGATGTAACTTGGTGGGAGAAGCGGGGGGTGATGAGTTCTCGACCCTGATTAGATTTGGGGCATAACAATACGCCTAAATTAAGTGTCTAATTTGCATAATTTACGAAAATTTTCCCACAAGGCTTGTGTAAAGTTATCCAGAATGCCAATAAGGTTGGATGTATATAATGGATGTACTTTGGTTGGAAGGAAGCAGTTGAAGAGTTCTCCACCTGACTAGATTTTGGGCATATTTCGGGCAAATTAGGTATTATGCAATGAGCTAATTAATATGCAAAAATCCAAAATAATGACATATTTTTGAAAGGTACATCGGATGTGCAAAATTCCATTTGCTGCATGAAAGCCTATCTGGTGACATATTTTTGTCAATTTGAAAGCAATGTTGCATATACCTGGCTTAGGTATGCAAATGAGCTAATAAATATGCCTGAATGGCTGTAGCGCGAAACGGTAAATCGGATAATGCACAAAATTCCTTGCTACATGGAAAATACTACAATGACATACATCTTGTGTGAATCACAAATGGGTGAAAAAAGTGTGAGAAAGTGGTCTTTGGGTGTAAAATATGATAATTGTCTAATATGCATAATTTAAGAATTTTTCATGCAGGCTTGTGTACAAGTTTCTTGAGTCCGTGAAAAGATGCGACTTGGAAGGAGTGGGTTGAAGAGTTCTGACCCGATTAGAATTTGGGCATAATTTTTCTGGCAAATAAGGTATGCAAATGAGCTATTAATATGCAGAAAAGAAGCACAATCGCTATATTTTTTGAAATGGTACCTTCGGATACCCATAATTCCTTACTGCATCATGGTGCGCATCTGAAAGTAGTGCTATATATGTAGCTAGGTAAGCAAATGAGCGAATTAAATATGCGTAATTGCGCTGTTGCTGAGTACATCGGATAGGCAAATTCCTTGCTACATGAAAAGTATATGCCATACTCATCTTTTGTGTGAATTATAATGGGTCAAAAGTGCAAAGGTATGGTACCTCATTTTTGGGGGGGGGGGGTGGTTAAGGTGATTCGTATTCCAGCACCTTCTATTTTAATCACTGATCACTAGATACCTTGAGAAAAAGCTTATTCACAAAGTTTGAGTTGATCCCATCTTGGGGTTTGGTTATGAGCATTGATTGTTCCCATAGGTACTGTGCATTGTAATTTCTTTACGGACGAAAAAATACAAAAATCTAACGGTTCAGATGAGATATGAAAAGTCTCACTTTTGAAGTCGGGGGGGGACGAGTTGTGGATGAACAAAAATGCTCCTTTAATGTATTTACTTTTTTTTTGTAAAACCCAATTGCTGTAACTGGTTTTTTTCCCCGAGATTTTATAGGCGGCGGATTACGGCAAAAAAACAATTTTTACCAAAGCTGTCATACATTCGGCTAGGAAGTAGAAAGAATAAATACCACTTAAAACAGGGTCGGACACGAACGCTGGATTGGGGATTTGGGATTTCCAAACGGTAAGTCATTACGTGCATTTTCTTGGCAGCCTCGGTCGTAGTGCAGGACAATTACAAAATCACTTTTAACCTTCGTCAGTAAGTCCTTAAAAATGATATTACTTGGAAAAAAAATATTGACTTCAAAATCCGTTGGGTTTAGTGGATTAACCCTTCTGCCAATTCTAACAGTGCAATTCCAAAAATGCTATTTAGTTTAAAATTGGTGACAGCACTTTTAACTTTAGTCAAGTCTTCCGATGTGCGTAAGAGCGCCCTTCTAGTACCTTAACATGATTAAGTCTTTGAAAAAGACTATCACTCAGGTTACACCTTATGTTGCATGGTACATATTCAAAATCCAATATGAAGAATGAAAAAAGTGTATTTGAGCGCTCGCTTCTCAGGTTCTACCTGCATCATATACTGAGTGCCGAGCCAGTCCATCAAAAGTGGCCTTATTGCGTCTTTCCTGGCGGGAGGGGGGGGGGGGGGCAAGACGGCACTGATACCAGGGGTTCCTAACATTAAGACGTACACAAAAATGTATGGATGGCCAATTCGTAGGGGTAGCTTCAAGCGAGCTAGGGGCTCGCACAAAGATACAAGGGTCAAGATTGGAAAAGTGGTCCAATGTTATTGAATTGCATACCAAAATGTCGTCGACACAGGATAACCCATATATAGTTTGTGCCATCTCCGACTACCCTATGGGTTATAGGTGAAAACCGTTTTTTTATAGCTCAAGGTTAAATTTAGCTTCTAAGGGTCAAATATTACACAAACGCTGTAATTTCAGTGGCAACCGTCTATATCTTGTAATGTAATCACAAGTAAAATAGGGTATAGTTTGGACAATGTATACTGTATAGTTCCCAAGTTACACCCAACAACCCCGTACCCCTATACGAGGTATAGGGGTAATACTAAGGAGGTGCGTACTGTTCATTTTACATTGCAGATGGTCGAAGAGATATTCCTCGAAAGTTGGTCATCAGACTAAGGTCTCCCTTCTTGGGTCGAGGAAAATGAAGCTAGGGTCCATTGGCTTGGTGGAGTGAGAGTGGTGTATACTTCGGTTACAAAAGCATGAAATAACTTGCCATTGAATCACCACCATTCTGGAGTGCTTCAGATGAAATTGCACTGTCAAGTCCGACGGCCCTATTGTTCTTCATTTGGCCTATGACTAGTAGCGTCTCCTCTATTGTTGGTGGATTGGTTTCGATGGGCAGACATTGAGAAGCCGGTGGAGGCAGTTCAAATAATAGTGAACCATGGCTGTTGTTGAGCAAGGAACTGAAATATTCCTTCCATTCTGCAAGTAGGCCCTTCTCGCTTGTTGGTGGGTGCCATCTCTTTTGTTGACCTTGACACTGTCTTAATTTGCCGGATATATTATGGATGATTTTCCATGTGGTGGTATAATCGCCCTTTGAGTCAGTCAGTTTGAGATCTTCAATTTGTTTGTAGAGCATGGCTGCCCCGGGATGGCTGCCTCATCTGACTTGCAACTCTCATTCAAGCTGGAGTTATGGCTTTTCCAAAGTTCTCTGGACTGCTTAGACTTGGAAACCAGGTATCTTCTTTTATCTTCTATTGTTGGTACCGCTGGTTGATTGGTGCTGATATATCGTAGTACTGGAGGGCTTCAAATCTGTTGGACAATTCAAATGGAAAGTCGAAAAGTCGAACCTTGGTCTTCCCTTTCGTAGTTTTATATAAGGCTGCAGACGAGCAAAATGCTGACGATCCGGTGGTCGGAGTCTAGTTCTACTGAGTTGTAGGCCCTACAGTTCCTCAAAGAGTTAGACCACTTGCTGTTTATTAAGATGTGGTCCAGCTGGTGCGTTGCCCACGCTGGATGCATTCATGTCCACTGACGCTGCTTAGGTTGTGGAAATTTCATCTGTGCTGGACGAAGTTTATGTTCTCCACACAAGCTCACCAGTCTCTCACCATTGTTGTTTGTTGTATCATTGTTGTATCATAGAAACAGTGGCGGCCAACAACTTCGGAATGTGATAGATGACTGTCATTTCCAACTCTAGCATTGAAGTCTCTCACAACCAGGGTGGATGTTATGTGTTTTGACCTGTTGTAAATGGTCCTCGAGAGTGTTGTAAAACCCACTCTTGTCATCAAGTGTAGCGCACTCAGTGGGGGCATAGACAAATGTCACTGTAAGTTTTGGGTTACCATGGAATGTGGCAGTGATGATCCTGTTGGAAATAGACTTCACGCTTTGCAAATATTTGTAGATATGTCTTGCCATAATTATACCAACACCGCCTTGTCTCTGGCCGGTGGCTGTGCTTGGGTATATACCCCCAATATTTTGATGAGGGGGATGGTCTATACGATCATCCCTCCTAATGTTAACGACTGTGCACGTTTTTGACCACAATAACCTCTCAGTCATATTTTAACATATTAGTTTAAAAATGGTAAATTTTCTCACCCTTGCGCGCGCATTTAGTTCTAATTAAAATTATATTTTTAAAGGATTTTAAGGGTTTTGGTTTGCGTTCCGTTGTGGTCAATGTGTTGCACCCCTGAGTAAAGCGCTTTATCGCAATTACTCCTCTCTACCCAGGTGTACACAGAAACTGAGAATCTCCCGGGAATCATTGACAGACAGTCATAGGGACGTTAAAGGGACATAATGGCATGAAAAAAAATTCACATAGTGAAAAGGACCCTTACTGAAATCACTACCATGAGTTTGAAAACAGTTTGGATGTTTACATTCTGTAAAAACAGTAAAAACAGGAAGAGTTCCAGGGAGGAGGTGGCAGTTTGTGGCAATATCTGGAACAGAAAAGCAAGGTGTTCACATCCCTGATAGAATTTACAGTGTATCTAGCATGTTTTGCGATGATTAAAATCATATAACTGTCTGTTCCCGCGCATAAAACTGGCATATTTTCTTCAAAATGAATAAAATATCACCTTAACTTCTCTTTCCCAATATCAGTGACCAGTGGATATGTATATACTTCAGCAAACCGTTAACTATAAAAGACATTACAATGGGTCCGGTATGCGGAGCTATTGTTATAGCCAGGTGTTATCACCTCCACGATTCGTGTTGAGTAACAAAATACCCGTCCTCTTTCACAATAACTAACCAGTTTACATTATAATATAGGTCGTTGACCCTAAGTTGTAATCTGAAAACGCGTTAAATTGAATAGAAATGTAGTTAAGCAATAAGTTACGGATTTAATTCTGCACAAAGTTGGTAGGTCAAAGCTTGCCCAGCAACATTCTGTCATGATGTTTGTTTGACTTTCTTCCTTTTCGAATAAATGATGCAAAATATGGTCAGAGTAGGTAAGCGGGACGACCCTGAAAAGAGGCTTATTTAACAAAAAAGCGGCAATATGCCCACAACATCAAAATTTTGTGTTATATTGAAAATATAGTGTTTGAAGTTATTGGGAGTCAAATCTGCAATCATTTGCTCATGTAGAACAATAGATATAGGCTAATTGCATACAATATGCATCGAAATTAGGTATCACGTAGTTGCAGAAAATAGTTATAAACTTTATGCAAGTAAAGAGCTATCGATTTTTTTTCGTTTCTTTCATTTTTCTTCACATTTTCAAAAAAAATATTTTTTATACATCATTCTATTGTACATCTTCTTGATGAATATGTATCCTATAACATTTTTCAGAACTGTGAGCATTTGTTCATTGTTTTGGTTGAATTTGGGCCGAGAAAATGCCTCATTTCTCAGAGTGCATGAAACCCCCACTCCGGCATTTTTACCGATCTGCTAGGCAAACAACCACGCATTGGTTTTCCCTATTGTCGGTCCGATTGTTGACCTTGAACAATTGAGGGTTTTTCTGCTGTGAAGCAAAATCCAACCAAAATTTGTTGTTTTCAGGTTTTTTTCTAGTAAGGGGGAAGGGAGCCGGACGACGAAAATAAGTTTTCGTTTAAAGACTTCGTTTAACAACTGTTTTGTTCGCTATAAAATTAACATTTTGCAAGCGGGAGATGAATAGATTCAAAGTGGGACCTTTGGAGGAGCGGCTATAGAAGCGTCCGAACCTCCCCACATATCCCAAAGGTTTATAAAAGGGTCCATAACATGCGTGTGTTGCAATCGGAGTTCAATGAATTGTGGAAAAATAAGGCCGTTGTTTATTGGCAAAAGTCACTTTGGGGGGGGTGGGGTGGGGCCCAACCTCCACCCCACCACACAAAAGGATTTCACAATTTGCAAAAAAAAAAAAAAAAAAAAATCTTGCTCAATCCCCATCCACCTAAAAAAAATCCTGGCTACCGATCTATGTTTCCCGTATGTGTTATGAAACAATGTATTGCTTTCAAACCAAATCACTTATACAACATACTAAAATCTATTAACAGTAGGTTCTATATTAAGATTAACGTTTATAGAATATTTCGAGTCGTGAATCTGACAATGAAATTCTAATTTCAAGGATTTCAATGATGCCTTTGAATGAAACATTTGTCCAAAATATTATATCATCATGATATGATAGGAAATTAATATACCAAGGCAACCAAACATAAACCAATCAAACACATTGTAAAGTAACTCTTACCCACTAAACAACTGCGCCTTAAACCTTTTTTGTCTCTATATGGAACGCTCAAGAAACCCTCACAAACGGTTTCTTAAAATTGAGAACGGCCACAAAAGGTTCCAAGAGGACCAGTTTATGACCTCTTTAGCACTTTTTTCTTATGATAAGATGTGGAAATGGAGTAATCTTTGAAAATGGGGAAATCTGCCGAAAAGATGAAGAAACATGCTCCGGATTTCTCCATACCGGACGTTTGGCCCGGCACGGGCTCAATAAGAACTTGCTACGTAACTGAATCTTAATGGGTACCTCCCAACCTCAGCCCGACCCAACCACTTCTACCATCAACCCCACCACTTACCCCATCCAAAGCCAAGATTGTTTGCTTTTAATAAAAACCTTGTATTTTTCTCATTTCCCCTGCAAACTATTTAAGTTGAACCTATCCTCATTAATAATGCTACAATCATATATGGCTTGTTCACTGGTAAATTATTTGTCTATCATTAATCTGTATAACTGCTCGCGTTAAAATGGTGGTCGGATTCAAATTAAATTTTGGAAAATCAAGAGATTTGGCATGGCTTTCAGTAGAAAACACGAGAATTGTATTTGTAATCGGGTGGGGCACCTTAACCATGTCAAAATTTAATTCTTTTTGGCGCGACAAAGTTAACGGAAAACACCAATTTCCTAACACTAGCCTAATTTGGTAAAATTTTTTTGTTAAAAAACATATTGTTGTGTGTTTTGGGCCATATTAACCGTTTATACTCAATAATCTAAATGTGTATTTTAAATAGCGCTATCATATATAGAAGTAGCCAGCGAGCGATTAATGTGCGATCTATTTACGCATATACAATATCACAGTATCATGATTGCGTAGGAATAAAATGGTGCTACAGGTCCTATATATGTATCAGGACTGATCAGTATGCGATGCACGTAAATATAAAATAGAAACTGATTTCCGTCCTAATATTATTTTATTCAATGTTGTTACAACACTAAATCCTATGGTTTCCTGGGTCTGAACACGTATCTAACACTATTTTGTCTCACTTTTGAGACATGTCCAAGCATTTAATTCCTGAACATTTCAGGTGTTTTAGATTCTAAACATAACATTCCTTAACATGACGTTTATGTGTTTTAGATGCGAAAGACGTCGCCATCGGCATGACGTTCATTTTCATTGCTATCATAATGTTTAGCTTCAAATGCCTTTTTTTTTTTTTTTGTGGCACCTTTACCAGTGTTTTAAAACACGTTTAAAGCGTTTCACGTTTAGAAATTCTCATTGCTCTGAATTAGAAATGGAGAAACGATGCTGATTTCAATGCTTTTTAGTGATTTATAGAGCATTGGGCTAAGTAAATACCCACCTTTTGACAACAAAGTATTTTGAATTTTGCGTTTTGCTGACACGTCTAGCACTTAAAAACTGTGACAAAATCCTTCAACACGGTTACAGTGCATGTTAAAAAGGTAGCTATAGCCCTAGGAATTTGCTTAATACTAAACTGTTATTTCATAACGTAGGCCGAAGTGTGTTAGATGTCTGGTACATTATGTAAAAACATATTATTAGCATAATTTTAATTGCAGTGCTACGTAGGCTGGTGTGTAGAATGGGTAATTAGGCCAAATACTATTATTAGCATATTTTTCTTGCAGTGAAGGCGTATGCCCCCATCTGAAAAAAAAAATCTTATTTACTGAAGATATTTAGCAATGGCTGGGGAAAAAGGTGCATTTAACACGCGTCACATGGTGACTCTTTCCAAATTTTAGGAACAGAGGTGGCCGTTATCTTTAGAAAGAGCCTCCCCGACCCCATGCACCACCCCCGCTTTCTCCGCCTATGTATTGCAGATGCAACTATATAAGGGTAAAGTTGGGTAATATGGACCCCGGGGCATTATGGCCCCCCCTTTTAACTTTGATCTAGGGATGGTAGGAGTGACCCTTCTATTGGGTATTGAAAGAACTAACATATTCAACAACTGTAATTTGGTTATTACGGATGGAGTGTCCTGAAAGAAATATTGAAATTATAAAATTTTCAACACTTTTCTTATATGGTCAGTGACGTGGTTAAAATATCCCTATTTTCTCTGAGCCTCGATCTGGAGGTTGTTACCATGGCAACAATGGTAGTCTGACTTTACCCCTGTAATCACTACATGTATCAAATTCCTATCTCACATCTACTTACATTTGTGTATGTGTATCTGGGGGTAATATGGACACCCTATATCCCCATTTAGAAACTTTATGAGACTGAGGCAATATGGCCCATGGGGTCCTATTGTCCGCCCCTATTGCCAATCACAAGTGGTCCATATGCCGACGCATGGGCATATGGACCATTTGCCACAAAAATTGAAAGCCTATATCTTTTTTTGGGGTTAAGATGACTATCTTGGTCTTTACCTAGCATGAACCAAGCTACAATTGATAATGAAAGTTTTGAGAGTAAAATAAAATTCTTGAAACTCGATCATGCTTAAGGAGTCCATATTACCCCACTTTACCCTACCCTCATTTTCATTCAAGATATTTGTTTGTTAATAGTAAAATTTATGTACTACTAAAATCGAGACATTTTTGCACCCTAACATAAATAATGTTATTGTTATAAATTAATGCATATAAGGTGGTCGTTGACCACCGTTTAAATGTTTACAGAAAAATTATACACAACTCTGATGATTTCTTGTGTTTCATTTGTTCACCCTAATCCCGAGCACACTACTCCGGAGTCATTTTATTACGAAATTACTTGATTTACAAAAAACAACTTGTTTAGGCTTATTCATTTAAGACGTGACTGGGCATATGGTCCAACAGAGGGATCTTAAATTCCCCTCTGAATATGGACCCAGTATAAAACGAAATAAACAAACAACCAAACAATCTTCCTAAAAGCAAATATTCAAAGTAAGGTTTTGACAAAAATTATTTAAGTCGTCCTATATGGCCTGCAATTCACCAATTTCCCTTTATTGTCAATTATCCGTGCAGATTTACCCGAAAAAGGCTTAAAACGACCAATGCCACAGATTTTCGACTTAAAAACTAGGCCCTTATTACTTGTTGCTATATTGACTTATTTGATGTAAAATTGTTTTAGTGCTCGATTCAAGTCCCAATCCACCAAGATTTTTTGTAGAAAATGGGATTGTGTCAATGTCACTCCTAAAATTAGGCTAAAAATTAACGCCATTGAATTACCCTTTCCCGATAACTGTATTGTTTAAAGGTCAATGCTGTCTCCCTTTAATTCCCCCTCCCCACCTCAGATTTACCGGAAGTTGTCAAAATTGTCTGAGAAAACTACCATTTTTCTCATTTACTAAAGGTTTTTGGTTTCAATCGAAAGAAATCCCAATGTTAAATTTAAAGGATTCTCTTTTACCCTAAATTACGTTTCTAGCTCTCAAACGGAATGAAAAATTTTGCCATGAATTTTTTTTTTTTTCAGATGGGGCATTGGGGTAAAGGTCATTCAATCAAATAAAACCCTTTTATAACTAACGGTCACCCCCTTCAGGCAAAGTGATTGAATCCGACGTGTGATCACATACTCTCTTTAAAATCAAGGTGAATTTCACTTTTACAGGCTCACTCCAAAAAGAAGTGCAATTCAAACACTTTGAAGATTTTTTGGGTAAAAATTTAACGCTTGGTAATTTAAAAAATATAAATTTTATCATTGTGTAAATTATCACGAGAATTCTATCCACAAATGTTCTTGAAGATTGTGAAATTCAAAAGGCGATCACATATTTGTTTTTAAAAGTCGACATTTTGTAATTTGGCTCCACTTTCGCGGTCAATCAACCCGTGTCGTAAAGTCTACACCTAAAATATTAATCACTTTTCGACAAAATCCGCCCCCCCCCCAAAAAAAAGATCCTCGATTACATCCTGAGATTATACTACCTCAAATCAATATGAGCTTAGGCCGAGAAGAAAGTTTCGTCTCATTTCCCGCTCGCATAGGCGTAAAAATCACATTTTTAGTGGCATTTTTTTTAAGATTTTCAAGATGTTTTTTAACTATTTTAACACATTTAAAAAAAATAGTCAAGATAAGAAAAACGGCCACGAAGTATCGAAATATAAAAAGTCGTCTAAAATGCAATAAAAGAATTTCCACGTAGCGCATAGCATTTTTACTAAAACATCAACCATAGCGCTTATACCAGAAAAAAGAAGCATGCCTTGGCTTCCTACAGCCAAACCCTACCGCTTATGTCGTTTTTTTAGTCAGAAAAAAATAACCGACACGCGACATTTTTTATTGCATTTTACGAACTTATTTTGCGGCCATGTTTTTTTCTTGACCAATCCACCTCCCCCCCAAACAAATAGTCCCTCTAGAAAAAAGGCAAGAAACGCGATAAAATGTGATTTTGTGCACCTGATCCTCGGGAAGCTGTGCCACAGGAGGTTGAGACTAACTATTCTTTTCTGCCTATATTATCATAAAACGATCCAAAATTGTTATTATGTATAGCTTGTTGTGTCCATGTATTCACACTATAGAGAAAAACTGTTTTTTAACATTAAACACTCATCTTTTACCGATAAACCATTTTTCTGTGAAAACATGTTCTCTTTATTGTGTATATACTTTGCTATAGAATGTTCATAGAACCTCTACAAAATAAAATAGTTTTCCTTTAGCTAAAGTTATACATTTCAAATCGATTAACCTCGAAAAGCTACTTTTACCAAATTTGATATGAAAGATTTGTTAGGTTAAAAACTTTTCCGATCGAAACAGTTTCTCCAGCTTTCGATCGATAAACCTCCTTTTCATACTAAAAAACAATTTTTTTTTTTCGAATTTGATAGCTCGGCTTTTTGATTTTTTTTTTTTTCATCTTAAAGCCGTATTCTCGGTTGAAAACAACGTTTTGAAAATCTCAATCTGTAAACTTGCGTTTACAGGGTACATTCGATCTGTTTCCGCTTTTTTCACCGAAAAGAAAAAAAGTTTTCCTTTTACTCTGCAAAATAGCTGCCATACACACAGCTCAAATATATTATGAAATAAACCAAAACTCCGCGTATGATGGTTCCCTTCTGTGTTAAATTATGTATGAATTCAAAGTCGGTCCTGGAATAATCATAACAATCATAATCAATGAGATTTATGGAGCGCCTTAAAGCGATATATAGAAGATATAATTTGGAACAATTTTAAAATCTGGCGACTCCTAATTCGCTCGCCAATGAAGGCCTATATATGTTTTCTGCAGCTGCTGTAAAGTAAGACCTTTAAATCTTCTTGGAAGAAGCAGTTATAATCATTATCCGTCAACCAACAAGACTAATACCGTTGTTTTGTCTTATATTGTGCCAAACTGCTATTGATTTCTTTTCGTCATTTTCTTCTTCTTCATTGTCCGTAATTGACTTTTGTACGAAAGGTCCGAGCCGTGTTTTGCCCTTGTCTTGTCTGAATCCGTACAAAAAATATAGCAATCTTAGATTGGTTTTCACAACTACTGGGCGAAAAAAATCATAAAAAATCCCATAGCATTTCTAAACGTTCTTGCTATATATATATAACACACAATGAGGTATCAAAATATCGCGATACCACCTTTATAATCTCTAAATTTCTAGACTTAAATGGAGGAAAAATCTGAATGTAAATAAAATTTTTATCTATTCCTTTATATTCCAATCGGTTTTGATTTCAATTTTTTCATCTAAACTGATAGAATCCACTTAGAATAAATGTTATGTAGAAATTTAGAGATAGATCTGGGTTTTTAATGATGAAATTATCTGAAAAATTTATTTTGTCATACAGCCTTTTTCAAAAGTTTAAACTTGCATATCGGGTGTCTCCTTGTGGAAATCCTTACTTGCGTTCTATTTTTATAAGTTGCTTTTTTATTATGTTTTACTTCACGATAACCGTGGAGCAATTGATTAATTAAAACTATTGAATAAAAGTTCGCATCAATCACTAATGTACTAATTCATATGACGATGGTGAAAATTTGGGGAAAGACATTTAAAAATAGAGAGGATTAAAGTTCTTTATCATAAGAACCTGCCTTGCGACAAATGAGACCCTTTTGGCATGGGTATTCTGATAATGCGGTGAATTGTCCTCTTATGTAACGCTTGTACAGAGCTGACAGAAATAATACTGTTACTTATGTTATAACGGCAGCATCCCTGGCTGGTATTTTACTACGCAAAATGAGAGAAACAAGGGCACGTAGAATTTGTTTTGAATTACATGAAAACCGTGTTGTTGTCTGGTGCCCAAATTTGCAGTGTAGACTGTTCAAGAAAACTGCGCAAAGGTTAGTTTATGGTAAGCAGAAATTAATCGAAACGTGACCGAACTGCTTAAAACGTATTTTTTTTCCAGAAAATACAAATTTAAAACCAACCTTTAGTAACCAAACTTTGGAAACCGACTTTATGTTGAATAGAGTATCACATTCTAACATTATGCAAAAACCGCATGTCCGTAGCCTTCCTGCATTTACTGTAACAGAAGAAATGCCCAACTACCTCTGGAACACCTTTTATGCAAATTGCATGCAAATTAAGGTACAAAATCATATGTTCTACATATGCAAATTATTGCAGATTTACGGTGTATGCGCTAAGATGTTGTTTATTAATTTCTCACAAATTTTGATGTTGTTGGACATTGCCGCTTTTGTGAATTTCAACCTCTCGTCCCGCTTGCCTATAGGTAAAATGCTGCTCTCTCTAGCTCTTTTTGGGACTATGAAATTGACTAAGATGAATGTCAGATATGATTGAAATTATCGGTTTGGAAGATGGAAACCAGCAAAGGTTTGGCGAGGGTCCACGAAGCCCAATATTTGTTATTCCCAAAATACTAGTTTTATCTAATAATTGCCAATGTGAATACGGATGTTTTGATAATCAATAAAACATTTTGATCATAGGCTTTCATTTACCTCCTTCGCAATAGCCAGCGTACTGTTCTTTAACGATTTCTATTAATACCTTTTAAATGTCTACTTCCTATTGATGATTTGCGGTTGAAATTACGTTATCTGATGGCGTGCAAAAATTGATGATTGGTACTTGGCAATATTGGCGATACGGGTATTACGGATAAACTACGGATACCAATACTTGGAACATGTTGAGTACACAGTTTTTCATGGCCCTTAGGTAAACACTTTCGGTAACCCTTTTAAAACATTGTATGAAGTTTATCACTTTTTTTTGTTACAATGTTAAGCAACATGTAATTAGTTTCGCAATCTTGATTAGCTCCAAGAATATTATTAAATTTTAAAACCAATGCCATTATTTTTATAATCTATTTTGCAGGTTATTCCTGTACAGAATCGATTCCAACTCTTGGATGATGCGTTTGCATTGTTTCAAAGCCAGGAGCTTGATGTTAAAATTCTTCTTAACTTGACTCTGTTTCTCAATCAAGAATTGGAGTACCTTCCTTGGCGAGCCGCAATGCTCATAGCTAATGATTACATAATTTGTTAAAACGGCAACCTTCTTATAATATGTTTTGGGTATGTATATGAACCATTACCCCCTTATAAAAGGTTTATTCAATTTTGATTAAAAATGGAACGACCCGTATCTATTGAGTATAGTCTTAGTAAAAGTTGAGTAAACCTTAGGCATTGTGAGTAAAATCTGTATATTATTACTCAAGTGGCAACTTTTTATCCCTTCAATAAGTAACATTTTGCTGGTTCTGGAGGCGTTATTGTTTAGCATAACCAACCCCTCGAAGTAACCTCGTAGTCACTGGCAACGTTCGTGGTTATCGTGATTGTTATCATAGTGTTTAGTAAGCAGTAGTGTATATGAGCTTTATTCTGTGATCGGTTTTAGGATTGTGTATTAGTTCAAGACTGTAGATAGGTTGCAGGTTCGAGTCCCCGTGAAACCTTTATTTGATTTAATCAGTCACAATATTTTTAGAGTAAGAGAAGTTAGAATCAACTATCAGTCAGTCCTGAGGTCACAGTGACACAATTGATAACCGTAGAAATTGTTGTACGCGGACCAGAAGGCATGGATTTGCACAAACACAAAAGACACGCGTCCTTGCTCTTTGTTTGATTCCCCACACAGGTCTGTAGTGCAAATCAGTGATGTTTTTCGCCATGTTAAAGTATAGGGGAATTCATGTTCAAACTGGCAATCTATGAACTAACCGTGGTCTTCGCTTTCTCAAAACAGATACAGCTTCACGTGCACAGACTTTTTTACAGATAAGATGTCCCTTTATGATTTGGTCAACTTTAAAATGATGTGGGGCTCCTGAATTTGTCAAGACCACGCATTATTTAAACACGATTTTTTTCACTTTTCATCCTTGTTTTTCAACCCCAAAAATATCATTATAATTATAATTATACCATCTGAGGTATGAAGTAGACTTTTAGCAACATTTCTGCAATATTTGTAAAATGAAACAACGTATTTACGAGCCCCCAAAACGAAGTTGTTTCAAACGTTTTCTACCAACTGGAGAGGTCAGCGCTGCACCATTGTTTTCATGTGAAAAAGAAAATAAAGCATGCCAGCGTGACCTGCTGTCTCACTGCTATAAAATCGGTGTAATAAAACACATCAGTATATGTGGTTTACACGTATATCGCGTGCTGGAGAGTCCACCTCACTACCATTCAGTCTCTCACTCACTCAAGCACTCACTCACTCCATCAATAAATCCAACACTCAATCACACCTATCCACACTTAGGTCTTTCATTATCTCTTTATGAATGCTATCTTCTTAGACATTTAGCCAAAATGTTTCCTGAACCACTTCGACCTCAGGGTCAACATGTAAAACCTTTGAATATCTGTAAACCATCTACTACAGCAGCCCAAGGTACAATCTAGAACCGGGATCATAAATGTTATTTTATTATACTTTTGAAAGAGTATAATGTTCTATATTTTTTCCAGGGTGATATTGTCCCTTTTCCATTGTTCTGATCGCGTTGACGTGAAGTGACAGAAGTAATAATAGGAAATCGATTTTTGCTGTACAGGTCTGGGTGCCGTTTATGAATTAACAACTTAACCACCTTAAAGATGACCAGTTTACATGCTTTCACTTCGTACTTCTTTTACAGTGCCAGACCTGTGTTTCAGAACAACCCAAGCATAAGCATGTATAGAAAATACATTATGTTAGCCCATATCAACTCTTCAGGGTTCAAGTGAGCTCGTGATTTATTTTGAGATTGCAGATTGCTTTTTTTCTGGGAGTTTCCGTAAACTGACCCATCTGACACACTTTTTTTCTGACACACTTATGAATTCGGAAACCCTTCACGAAATAAAGCACAGGTTTATCCGTTGTTTCCGAATTCATAAGTGTGTCAGAATAAAGTGTGTCAGATGAGTCAGGTTACGGAAACTCCCCTTTTTCGTATACTTGGTGGGAAATACGATATTCCGGTGTAGAAGTAATTCTAGTCCTTTGTACTCATGGTCTGGCTACAACGGTATAGAATAGTGCACTCAATTCAGTTGACTCTTCACGCAACATTAGTTTAACGCGTTATACCGTTATAGTCTATGGGGCCCGAACTGTGGTTTCCGGCGGACTATATTTGCGTTCACGCCAGCTTTTTCAGAGGACAAGTTTTTCCACCATAGCATTTCTGAGTTTTGCTATTGGATGTCGGACGTTTCTCAGGCTTGACGCTATGATACATTGTAATTGTATTATCCATTATGATAATTGACTCGTTGGGTATGTTTGGAAATAACTGTGTTTCCATCCATTCTTGAAAATGTTTTGTGTTCATCTCGTTATGATAATCCCCTGATGCAAATATAGAAAGACATTTACATTTTCGACACTGTACAAGATTAAAATTAACAAGTGATTAATTTCGTATTAAATGTCTAAGTGCGAGATTTAGCCCAGTACACCCTCTTCAATTTCAATCTTCTTCCTCTCTTAAAGTCGTTTGGATTTACTATAGCTATTTTTTTTCTGCTAATTTACTTTCTTCATTCAAATAGCATTAATCATGATTGGATTCATAAACCATGATCGAATTCATAATGAACATTTGTTGGTTTCAGAAATACTGGCTGCAAAAGCTCTCGCCTGTTTACAGCCATTTAAGGTGGAAAAACAGAAGCATTAACGAAAATCCTCAAACAGCGTAAGTATCACTGAGTGAACCACAGATGAACTGAAAGCGAACATCACAGGGGAAGTAAAGGTTAAGGAGAATCGATAAAGTCATGTATATAGATGAATGGCGTCTATAAGAAATCACTGTAAACGTACATGACTGACAGTAAAGTACCGTAATTCCACAGATTTCTCTTTATTTTAAAAGGGAGACATTATTACATAATATTTCCACCATAAAATATACACTGGACAAGGGAAAAAATATACTTTGCACATTAAACCAGAATAGTCATTCGTGAATAGACCTTTTATTTATTTCAAAATTGCTCATGGTGGATCAGAACATTACCTCACCCCCACAGAGTGGTCTAATGGCCTAATCCAGGTTTTAACCCGAGTTTACAGTAAGTATACTCCATTACAGAATATCATTTATGCTTTCTGTTCTAACATTTGGAAATGTTCTTGGATTGTACTATTAATAAACCTTCCTTACAATGTTAATCAACCAGTGACTTCTCAGGATGGAGAAGTTTATCCCAGAGTTTGAGAATTATGGAATCAAAAGACGCGTCGGCTTTTATATAAGTGGGTTTTTGCCGGGTAGACTAAACTAACCCTGGTTTAAACCCGGGTTTAAGGTTAAACCCAGTCTGAGAATATCTGACTATGTTTATAACTTGCAAATCTCTTCAACAGAGCTCATCGGGCGCTAATGATAGAAGCAGCATGTTTCTATCGACACGAATATTGCTTGCAAGCGGCGAAAACACTCTATGTACAGTACATGGCTGACCCAACCAATAATCCGTAAGTAAAAGAATATCAATTGAAAGGAATATAATATGAACATCTTATTGTCTTTAATAATGATTGTGAATTAAATTTCACTGCATAAAATAGTGAAAATGGTTTTATTATTTTCATTGCATGACAAACTATCCCATACTGCCTCAAATCTGATTCTGAATGAAATCATCTGTTGAAGATATTAATCAGTTTTTCATTGACTTCTCAATACCGTATAATTGATCGTGATGGCATTCATGACAAATACGCAAGATGTCTATTTTGAAAGTAATTGCGATAAAGGAGGTTATTTAATATAAATCAGTGAATTATTTCAATTTTTAATGAAACTAGAATTCTTGCAAAATCATTGAATTATTTAGCATACCTGAAACATCAGACTTGCGAAGATACACGTACTGTTACGCCATCATGCAAGGTGGTGTACGAGAATGGGAATTTGGTTTGCAGCAACTGCTTTCACTATCACCTGATGAACGTCATCGAAATACTGACTGGATATATGGTCTGTCTTGCAGTACACAACCGTGGATATTAAATAGGTATGTTCTTATACTTACCCAGTGCCTCATTAAAAAACACGTCAGCATTTGTTCTTTTTAAGCAATTCACTCTTCCAAGAGTCCATTTCACTCTTGATTGAGTTTATTGCATACATCCATATAATTCTACAAAATAAGAAATATATAGATTTTGAAGTAGTTTTGTTAAATCGTCCAAATTAATTCTCAAGATGGGGAATGTGAATACCGTTATTGTTATTTGTAACGTATCGGGGTAATACGGGTTATTTTGGCCCAGGTCAATATGTACCCCTTTAATTAGTACTATGCGAATAGCACATGGCCGAATTACCCCACGCCACACGTTCGTAAAATATTATTTCAGAGATTTCTGCATACATGTTATACGCGGTCACGTTAATGGCATGACAGTCTATAAGTTTCACTTCAGCGTATAAGAACTTAAAATACCATTGATTCTTGTTGCATTTATACTGTTGTTAACGTCCGATTTCTAAGCATACTACTTTTAACCATTTCAGCTTTCTCCAAGATGCCATTAATGGGAACCTAAATATATCTGGTGTCTTCAATTTTGCAGTCGAATACATGGCAGGCCATGATATCGGCTTGTCCGTCGCATGGGAATTTGTACAATTACACTGGGAAGAATTGTCGAATGAGTAAGAACTAAGCCGTGACGTAACATAGATTCTGTTAACATTAATAATAATTAATCTCCCAAGGATACAAAAGAATACTATACAAAAAAAAACAACACGAAAACATACACAGCATAAACGTCATTACTGTCGTCACTTGATTCTTATTAGAAGAAACATTGAAGTCAATATCAAATAAAGCAATTTCAAATGTTAAGGGCTGGTTTCAAAATGCACCCACCGGTTTATCGGGTGCCCATTAGGGTTCAACCGGGTTCTTCGGTTAGAACCTGAGATGAATTAACCTAATAGAGATTCGAAAGCAAGTAATCAATGGATTGTTTGCAGCGTGCAGCGTCTGGTACGGTATTGTTATGTTAATTCAAAAATTCCCTCGACTGATCGAGAAGCACTAATCCTTATTCAATACATTTCAATGTATAACCCCAAGATTTGGATTTGGCGGGCTATTTTTAAATAAATGATGCTCACACGTGCGTGTTAGTTGCCAAAAAGCTTTGAACACAGTTAAGTACTCAATGACTGTTACATATAAGCCATGGAATAACTTAAAATGACCTGCATTTATCGACTATATGTAGTATTTGCTCAAACTTCTACATATAGTCTGCTCAAATTTGCTCAAATTTTGAAAATATACTGAGTTAATTAACTCATATTTTTTTAACAGAATGGGGTCTAATTGGATATTTTATTTGAATTTTGACTTATGTCTTATGAAAATAGAGTTATTAATGACATAGCCAAACCCATCAAGTGTTTTGTTAATGTGAGCTGGTCCTAAGAACAATAAAATTCATGTTCGGTCATGAATTGAAGCACAAAATTGGGTATAATTGTCTGATCTACAGGATACCTCGCTCATAGAAAATATAAGGCGCTCACAGCGCCGCCGTGCGGCCAAGTCATTGCAAGCCGAAACAGACCTAGTTCGATACGCTCGAGCTGTTAACAATGGATCACAACTTTGCTTCCGATCTCTATTAGATTTATTCATCTCAGGTTAGAACAATAGAAGCCTGCACGCACTGGAAATTCCCTTGGTGCTTATATTAAGTTTTGATGCTTCCCTTTAAAAAGTATGTTCCTGTTACACACTTCCAAAGCCCCCGGAGCCAGCAGCTGCATATCAATTCGGATGGTACCAGCCCGCAAATTATTAATTTGAAGTTTGATTTTATAAATTCAAGAATGAGAGTGCACAGTATTGAAAAACAGATCTTCACTTCATGAACTGGAACTCTTAGCCAATGGCCATCTTACTATAATTGAGAACGACGTCGCTTCATCGGATTACATGATATACCTGCTCATATATAAAACAAGAAAGGAATACTAGCCAGTGTCAGGCCAGCAAATCTGCCACCAATTTTACAATTATCAGTACTGGCATGATTGAGAGGTGTTTATTAGAGGGGAGCATTTATTACAGTTAATACGATATATAATTTTTATATACAGGGTGACCCAATAAAAACTTTACCCAAAATGGAAGTGATATTTATCTTTTTAATTTAATATCTGTGGATTTTATTTTATCATACAGAATGGGTAATTGAGCATCTTGCATGAAAAAATTGTTCATTTTGGTTGAGTGGTTCTCAAGATATGGTCCACTGAACAATAAGTCAGCAAAACAGACTTGTCCACGGAGCATCATTTTTCTTAGGCATGGAAATCCCCAATGTCCAAATCGAGCAGATCGTGTCCTACCCCCTGCCCTGACACAAGACAGAAAACTGGTATTTAGCACAACTGCATGCTATGATTTCAGATTTGAAAAGCCCGGTTGCCAAAACAATTTATGTGTACTTATCATTCCATAATGAAATACGCATGGACAGGTCTGCAGTTGTGCTAAATACCAGATAAAAATAAAGTTTAATTAGAGGAAGATATTATTAAACAAATTATTGTAGGGTCTACTGTACTCGCTTAATGAAAGAGAATAGACCCATATATTCCCCCATTGTGACTTCGCATGATCCTTAAATTTGCCGACCGTTTGCCAATAAGTATATTGTTGTGTTATGGTTCAATTAAATTCCGAAATGAACCCAAAACACAGTGTCTTTGTAAGCTCTATTATTTCAAATTTCCTCGAAATTTGCACGAATACTGGAAAAATTTCTAACGTTTCTAATCGTACAAATGTCTTTATCTATTTTCTTTAGCTATAACGGCGTTTCTCTTGAATGGATATTACAAGCCATTGGCAATCACTTATCCACCGAGGATCATCTACAACAAGTAAGCATCTCGAAAATGCAGTCCGGTTATTTTAATGAACATTTTGTTCATTTTTTTTATATTGTATTGCGGGAAGTTTCTTTAAAGAACCATCAATATCTTACACAATACCTTTCGCCTGTAAACAAAATTTCTAGCATTAATAATATAATAATAAATACATACGAATGTAATTGCCCAAATTCTAATTAAATTGTCCATTATGATATGTCATTTTTGCATTATTATTGTAAAATCCGTTTTAGTATTGCCTATTCTATAATAGAAATTCTACGTATATCAAGCAATTAAACATGTTGAATATTGCCAATAGCGTATGAAATAATCATTGTTAAATTTCTCACTTGTTTTCTCTCCCCCCCCCCCCTCTTTCCCATATCCATAATGCCCCTTAATCGCTTAAAAATGCGGACCGCTGCCTTGGGTTACTGGGAAATTGCTCCTAGATCTGACAACAAAAATCCCGCTACCTCACTTTTTGCGGTGATCGTCAGATTTTCATCTAGGGACGTTATGGATATAGAACGACCATGCAGAGTTTTAACAACTGTAGTTAAATCTGATTTATTTGTTTATCTGTTATTATCGAGTAGTCAACGTTATAGTGACTTTACTCACTACCTATTACTGTAATATTTATTTTATTTTTCAACAGCTTCTTGTATTGGGTGAAAAGCACGATCTCGATAGTGACTCGGTTGAAAATAAATATAAATGGGCGGTGAAGAGACTGCAGGGTAACATTGAAAGAAGAACACGATACAGCGACGATATTAACGACTGGATGTCTCATCATATTATCTGAAACAAATAAATTCGTTGTCATCATTATCATAATCATCATCATTAAAATTTAACATTCAAATTAAGGAGATGTTTTGAAATGTTCCTTGTTAAAATTTGGTCAATATTGCCCTTGGCCATATAATAGAAAGTATATGATACAAGAAATTTTTGAAACAATGGCAAATGATGATAAATTTCACAATTGTAAAGAAAATTATCCAACATAAAGACATTCCTCGTGCTCGTACGTAACTGTGTATATCTTAGACAGGAGATTTTAATTTGTTTATTTTTTATGCTCCAAGATAAATATCTAGAACCGGTGTGGCAGGAGATATAGTCCTCCGGGCTCACAGTCCGAGAACAATGGTGAACAATAGGGCAATCGATTCAGTTGACACTTCACGCAACATTAGTTTCACGCTTTATTCCGTTGTCGTCTATGGAGCCCGGACTATGAATCCTGCCGGACCATATCTCCTTTCACACCGGGACCCTCTTGTTTACATTTTAATCTCTGTCTTTAATTATTATAAGAAATATGTATTATACTACTTCAAGGTACATTACACCAGAATTTAACAGATTTCTTGGTGTAAATCCAGATTCCGATAAAAAAAGACAAGAACCGTTCCATGTAGATAATTGTCTCAAAATTGTCTTATAAAAAGTACCGGTGTGGCAGGAGATATGGTCCGCCGGTCTCACAGTCCGGGAACAATGGCGAACAATAGGGCAATCGATTCCGTTGACTCTTCACGTAACATTAGTTTCACGCTTTATTCCGTTGTCGTCTATGGAGCCCGGACTATGAATCCTGCCGGACCATATCTCCTTTCACACCGGTGTGAAAGTAATCATAGTCCGGCAGGTATCATAGTCCGGGCTCCATAATCTACAACGGAATAAAGCGTGAACTGAAACTAATGTTGCGTGAAGAGTCAACTGAATCGATTGCCGTATTGTTCACCATTGTTCCCGGACTGTGAGCCCGGAGGACCATATCTCCTGCCACACCGGTATAAAGAACAACGAGCTTGCTTTGTATTTGTGTATGAAATGTAAATAGAATACCAACACGGGTATCATTTTATTTTGAAATGGTAATTGAAAAAATACCTCTCTCTCAGAAATGTACTAATTGAACAATTTAATAGTTTCATAAGTATACACATAACACATGTAGTCGCTTAAAGATAGGTGATCCGATTTTTTTCTTATCATTCCTCTCCTGGAGGCATATCACCAAAAACATCGTGATTCTTAAGCGATGTACACATGAATGAGTTATACTTTCCAAAAGGCCTCTAGTAACTTCAGTGAAAATTAGTCAATGATCCCAAAAATCGTTTAAATATTTAAACTCGGTCTCAATTACACTAGATACGTATATAATAGGTATACTATCCGAAAATAAAAAGTATTTTTGCGGAAAAGTTCTAGGGAAATTCAAACGAACGTCATACAAGTATATTTGTATATTATGTATATTTCATTTAGAGTGTAAACGATGTGTTAAATTATATACGTTGGCACAAAAAGTATCTCGCATATCTCGATCAGTAGTGTGCCAAAGCAAGATAATTTTTGAACAAGTGTAGAAATATATAATTATTTTTGTTTGCAGATGTTTTTCTCCTTTTGGGGGGGGGGATCCTTCATTTACACCTCGCTTGTAGAAAAGGTGATAAAAGTCAGGTTCAAGTTTCAGTTTAGTTCGGCTTAAACATTATCGAAACGTGACAGAAAGTATAATACAGTATATTATATAATAATAACATAAAAAATCAATTGCAGACTGTAATAAGAGAAATGGTGAGGGATATGATCTGCTAGGACCAGAATGGACAACCGATAGGGCTTATGGTATTGTTGGACATGTAATACATAACAAGAAAAACTCAAGAATTTCAAAAAGATACAAAGTAAAGGGGTGATATATAATATTACAAAGTAAATATACATAAGAAAGAAAGAGACAAAAACAAAAACAAACATATATCTAAAGCTAAACAAACACTTGACGGGGAACAGGAAATTTGACAAGAAAGGACAGACTTTTCACATGTCTTGCGGAAGGTTATGTAATACAAAATTACATAATGCGGAAGCAGAGATAGAAGAGGTAGAAAAGAGAGTGAGAAAGGGTAAGGAATAGAGAGAGAAATGGGATGAAGAAAAAGGTGAGGAGTGAGACATTAAGGGACTGGGGAGAAATTTAAAAGAAAGGTACTGGTTGTTGATGAAATGTTTTTTTCAGGTGAGCTTTAAAAGTATTTTGTGGTAATGTTGGGAGGATTCTGGAAGGATCATGTCAGAGCTTGCACCGTGTGATTACTGAATAAAGTGTTTTCAGAGGAAGAGTTTGGGAGGGGAAGAGGAAGATGAAGTAGTTTGTCGCTTGTCTGGTGTTATCCGCTGTGGATGTTCTGTTGGGTAACGTATGATGAAGTCGGAGTTAAATGATTGTTGTGATGTTAAAACATGAAGAGCGCTGTTGAAGTTGGTGGAGGTGCTTAATTTAAGTGTTTCAGTGAGTGAAATAATGGCAATGTGTGGAGTTCTGGGGGGTGGTGAGGGAGTGTGTGATTAGTGCGAATGGCCCATTTCTGTGTGTGATTTTTTTTGTTGGTTCGTTTGGTGAGTCGTGAATGATAGTTGGAGGCCCAGATTATTAAGGTGTGGGAGAACTAGTGTGTTGTAAGTGATTTTAAGGTGTAGTATGGAAGGTGGTGTTTTAAAATCTGTAGAGTGTACCAATTGCGTGAGACGCTTTGGTAGTGACAGAGTTGAGTATGTTCGTTCCATGTTAATTTGTCGTCGATTGTGATGACAAGAAAAATTTGGTGAGCGTACCTGGGAGATGTCTGGTTATCTATTGTAATGTTTGGTTTGTGATCAGTGTTGTGTGTAGAGAAAAAGCATGTAGTTAGTTTTTAAAACATTGGAGAGAAAGTTGTTAGCCCGAAACCAGTTCAGTGATTTTGCGAGTTCGTGATTCATGTTGTTAAAAAGTGAATTAATGTTAGGGTTGAAAGAAAAAATGTTGTGTCATCTGCAAAATCAAGGTCAGTTTAGTATGTTAGAGATAATTGGTGAATGTAATTCATGTAAATGATGAAAAGTAGGGGTCCAAGGATTGAGCCTTGGGGACGCCAACTGTAATAGCCCGTGATGGATGATGCGGTGAGTGTACGTACACTGATTGTGAGCGGTTAGTTAGGTAACTCTTGAACCACTCCAAGGCTACTCCACGGACACCGAATGATAGCTTGTGAAGAAGAATGTTGTGGTCAATGGTGTCGAAAGCCTTGGAGAGATCCAGGAATACCCCCATAGTGTGGAGTTTTATTTTGTTAGTGCAAGGTTGAGAATGGTTTGCAGGTTGGGTTTGTTAGTTCAAGGAGAGTCTCATTGCCATGTAAGTTGAGCGATTGGGCCTAAAACAGTATTGTTCATCGACAAGAATGTTGTGCTTTTAAGAATGTAGCCAGACGTGTGTACATGACTTTTCAAGTAGTTTTGAAAAGATGGAAGAACAAGAAATGGCCGTAATTTGCCATGTAGGTGCATCTTGTTCTTGTAAATAGGAAGACTTTGGTGATTTGATGGTGATCTGGGGAAAGTTCCGGTGAGAAATGATTGGTTAAATATGTGCATCAGAGGCGAACTGAAATGATGTTATCATATGAGTTGTTAGCAATCCCACCGGATCTATCTTTGTCGGGTACCCGCACACTTACCAGGGGGTTTTAACAGGTGGCGAAGACTTGTGCACTTTCATCAAACAGTAAATGGATTCAGGAAAATTGAGGGTTGAATGTGTTTTTTGGTAGGTTTTAAATGGGTTATTTGAAGGTGGAACTTTGTTAGCTAAGTTTTGCCCAGGGAGTAGTGAAGTGATCGTCTAATGCATTAGCTATGTCAAGAGGGTCAGTTATCCGCTTATTATTATGAGTGAAAGGTCAGGGTATTTGTTTAGTGGAGGATACCTTCCTACCTAGAATGTTGTTGGGGAATGTCCAGGTTTGGTGAAATCATTTTTGAGTTTCTGAATTGTTCTGGTTGTGTTTTCTTGGCAATACGAAGTAAAATATGGTTAATTTGTTTTTGTATTGTTGTTTTGTATTGTGTTGGGGACTGGTGTGTTTTTCTTAGGTAGTTTTTATAGAGGGCGTGCTTGTGTTTGATTGACTTGGAAAGCTGTGGTCATCCAGGGCTGCTAATGGTTACGATTTTTTAGGGTCTTCTTGTAAGGGTGAATGATTCGTTATAATGTTTCGTATAAGTTGCAATGAAGTTGTTGTACGCATTGTTAGGGTCCTTTTCTGTGAGTACATGTTCCCATGATTCAGTGTTGAGTATACGGTTGAATGTGCGAATGTTTTGTGTCTTGTAGTCACGTTTAGTGATTGTTGTTTTGTGGCATGCTATGTTAAGTGAGTTGTAATGAGGAAATTGGGAGTGATCGGTAGTGTCAGGGACAAATATCCCTGGTGTGAGTCTGTCTGTCAGTGGAGTGGTGATAATTGTTATCAATGAGCGTGGCTGTGTTATGCGTATAATTCTGTAGGTTGTTAATTTAGGGATTATAAGAGTTTGCAATGAGGTGTTAATTAAAGTCATAATGTGTGGATGGAGTGAATAATGAGGAGATTGATATTAAAGCATCCGAAAATATAGACATCACGGTTGGTTATAAGTTCAGTGAGGAGCTTCTCCGTAGCTATTGTAAAATTTTGATTGTGTGTCATGCAGTAGTAAATAATCGCCGACAGCTATGTGTTTGGGTCTATTGTTGATGCTAATGGTTGCGTTCGATGAAAAGTGAGTCGAATTCTGGTTCTGGTGTTGTGTCGATGATTTTGTATGAGAGGGTGTGAATTTTTTTATGTAAAGACAAATCCCTTCCTCTGCCACTGAGTGCTCCTGGAATGTAAGGTTGTAGGCCATTAAATGTGAGTGGTGATGGTATAGTCAGCCATGTTCTGAAAATGCTAAGACAGAGAAAGAGTGGTGGAGGTGATCAAGGTTTAGTTAGTGGATGTTCTTCATATGATTTGTGATGATACTACGGCAGTTCAATGGGAATATGGAAAAAAATGAGTCTTTGCTTGATGGTTTTATTAGTGTGTTAAATCTGTCGTCAGTGTGATAGCGGGATTCAGAACCAGGATTGTTTGTGTGAGTGATGAAGTTGGGTGGTCCATGTTTGAGATGATGTGGGGTCTGTAGTAATGGAATTGATACAAAGGGAGGAGTTAAGTTTAATGATGTTCAATTTAGTGTTGGTGGAAAAATTCAAGTAGTGATGCGCGAAGTATCATCGTGAACTGGTGGTTAAATGGCTAGTTCGTATATTGCAGGGGCACGGCATACAGAAGGTTAAAAATCAAGGAAAAAATGGGGAGGAGGGGTTATGAGGGAGAGAGAGAGAGGAATTGAGAGAAGAGGAAGTGGGAGGGAAGAGAGGGGGAGGGAACGAGGGGAGGGAGGAGGGAGAGAGAGAGAGAGAGGAAGAGAGAGAGAAAAAGAGGGATAGAGAGGAGAGAGAAGCACTGAGAGAAGGGGTTGGAGGTTGATGACGATGAAGAAGGAAGATAAGAAAGAATCAAATGTAAAAAACGGGTAAATAACAGTGAGACAATACCTGTGGGCAAGAGGTATTGACAAGTCAGACAAGACGAACAGCAACAAGGACGAGCACAGAGTAGAACAGACAAGGGGACTAAGAAAATTACAAATTGCTAAGGAGGATTAATAAAAGTAAAAGTTACGGGCCGTGTACCAAACAAAAAACAAAAAGGGTCACTACAACAAGGGTAACAGAAGTAGCAACAAATAAATTGTGATTAATGAATTAATTTGAGGTGAAAACCAACTAACAATTGAATAAAACATGTTGAAAAAAAACCCCAATAATGAATGTGTTTGAAACTGATATAGGGAATTTAAGAATAGGGTTCAAAACAAAATCGACGCCAGAGAAAAGTGAAACAAAGCGGGATGGCCGGGCACATGGGAATTGGGTTATAAGGTATGAAAAATGGCTGACAGAGAAAACGCACGAAAGACGCAAAGCCAAAAAGTTGCCACTTTATGGGGATTTTTCAATTTGTCACTGTGTGGTACAATTCTAGGATCCGTATGGATTGATTTACACAAAGAGGGTTTCCGGCCGACCCGGACCGACCGAATGAGAGAGTAAGCCTACTTGCAATATGATTTTCCTCAAATGTTCCTTAATTTTAGATATGCAAGTCATAATTATGTAAACTTTCAATCGCCGATTTCTCAAAATGTGACTTTTTGGTTTAATTCGTCGGTTTATGTGAAATACGTGACGATGTGCTTCCCGAACTCCAAAATATCATTAAACTTGTTTAGATCATATATGCCCAGAATAAAGGACGGGGAATTTTTATGCCAAATGAGACCAGACAAAAAAATGTGCTTATTTTGGTTTCAGTTTTCAAATAAGTTCCCATTTATTTAGCAATCATACATGCATTAACAGCTGTACAAAAAACATGTTAGCTGATGAGATGACCAAAAAAGAAAAAAAGACACCCTGTACATAGCTGTTAGCACTGGGAAAATGTAAACGAGACAAAATAATGAAGAGGACATATGTTGCCCTGAGAAGTATAGGTTATAAAAATTGAATTTTATGTTATATTTTTTGGAAAAGGACTGTCCCCAGAAATACCTCAGAGCACACTAAATGGTTTGTTAAATTAGAAGTTTTCATTTTATGGATTTCCAACCGGTAATTTCTTTTATTTCTAGATCATAATTATGAACACTTTCTAGGTCCGTAAACATATTGTCAAACGAAATTGGTAGTAAACCATTTTTATGTTTATACTTCCTTATCATAAATATCAAAAATATTTAAGGTGTTATATTATTCAAACAAAGGCTTTGAATGATACAAATATGAACGATTTAAAATTATTCTTAGTGACCTTTTAGCAATTTAAATAACTTGGATAGATAAAATTTATTAGCGTTCCCCCAAAGTATAAACATTCCATAGTTGATATAAATGGCAATGTCTTTGTTCAAGACACTGAGGTTTTTCGAACACATGTTGTATATATTATTTATTTCGACTTCCAAATTAGATTTTCATCAAGAAGTATACCAAAAAACTTGGCATCAGACACACGAGTTCATCTACAACAATAATTATGATGATATTTACATTTGCTTTTCTTGTTTGATATGTAGTCCTCGTAAACATAAGGTTAGTTTTGGATGTATTGCATTTAAACCAGTTTCACACTTCATCCAATTCTCTATTTACTGTATCATATAGGGTATCAATATTTATATCAGAATAAAACACGGTTGTTTTATCAGCAAATAGTATAAATAATAATGATTTAGACGTAGAACATATATCATTCAAACAATCATAAAAAGGGCTCAATATGGAGCCTTGGCGAACACCACATTTGATACTTTCATGTGATAATACAACATGGTTAAATTGTTCCCTATCTGAAAGGTAGTTTGTAAACCATTGGTGTGATGTTCCACGAAAGTCATAATGATGCAGTTTGTCTAGTATTATACTGTGATTAATGGTATCAAAGGCCTTCGATAAATCCATAAATATGCCTAAGGTATACATGTCGTTGTCTATTGCGCTGCTGATATCCTTTTAAGAAAGTCAAGGACTGACGTTTACGTAGCATGCTTTTAACGAAAGCCATATTTTTTTTTACATTTTTTTTTGGTCAAGTAATCATAACATCTATTCTGCGTAATACGTAGTTTTTGAAAAACGCGGTAATACTGATACGGGTCTAAAATTGCCAAAGAATTCAGGACTGTCTTTCTTATAAATTGAAACTACTTTTGCAACCTTCAGGTCTTTTGGCACAATTCCATTACACAGAGAAAGATTAAAAAATTAAAATTCCCTTATAAAGGCCTAACTTTACAACTTTGTGCTAGAAGCATATGGAGTAAACATTAGGTTAGCTTGGAATTTTGACACAATTATGATGATAATTGGATCCGATCTGGTGATATTTTGTTGTCACTTAAGAGTAAATAAAGTTCAAAATCATTAATTCGTTTCATTTTTTCCATAATTTCCTGTCTGTTCATGATTCACATAAGGCATTAGTGATGGTAATACCATTATCGAATCATGAGTATTATTTCCTTTTCTGGAGGAACATTGTTATTGAAGTAGTTCCCATAATTCTTTGAGCCATCTCTCGGCCGTTATCATACAAATCCTATTTGACTGGTACAATTGTATAGAATTGAACCCACCTGACACATTGCATCATGGGAAAAGGAACACTTCCAGAAAAGGAAAGCACCGTTCTGATGACCGACCTTGTGAGCTTCCTGCTAATAGGTATATATATTTTATTGTGTAAGAACAAAATGACCTAATAGCTTAATCGTCCTAATAATTATGGCAGAGAAGAGAAGTGGGAGCCTCGCATGGATTGAAAGCGTCGTAGTTCCAGTTATTAGTAACAGGAAGGAGAATCGAACATGGGTCCACTGTCGCCTAATCCTGTTCACAGCTATTATACTTGTGATATTCATCATGGCTCTGCTATGTGTGACGACGTATTTTTTACCAAAGCGTCAATATCCTACCATCGACATGAAGTTCTTCATAAAACCTGATTCAGTGAAAAAATACAAGCATATGTATCCAAAGGATACATCTTCTCAGTGGAATTCCAAAAGACTTCCCAGACAGACAGAAATTGATGCACCTTGGGAGGGGCGTTTGCCGACGTCTGTTATTCCTTTGAATTACCAATTAACTATAACTCCATATTTTTATCCTGAGGACGTCCCAACGGGTCGCCAGATATCTACTTTTGATGGTAATGTTAGTATTACTATCCAATGCAAAGAAGCTACTGACCGTATCATACTGCATACTTCGACAATCAACATTTTGGAACTGTCTGTATTTAACAATCAGACTAATGGAGTTAATTTAGCTGCTGGGTACGAAGAAGATCCCAATTTCGAATTTCTAAGCATTGATCTTACTGAAGAGTTAATGTTAAATTCGATTTATCGGATCAATATAGTGTATGTTGGTATTTTTCAAGATGAACCAATTGGATTTTATGTCATATCTCGCAGGGACGCATATGGAAGAACTCGGTAGGTTTATGGTTCTGATTTAAAGTAAAATAAGGATGAAATTGGCTTAAAGGGGCATTTTGTGATCCACAGCCTCGCCGATTTACCTCAAAGAAATTGAGATTTTTATATCATCTGAACTGTCGGCCCAAATATAGTATGTGTGCCTAATCTTAGTGCAAATTCAATCTGCTCTGGAGCAAATTCTTAATTTTGCTTTTTTTGTCCATAAACGGACAGAAATTACAAAACAGTGGCCTATGGGGCACCACGATACAACTAATTCGCTCATAACATCAAAACGCAACATCAGAATCAACTGAAATTTTGGGGAAAAAATAAGTACCCTTTTCTTGGTGAAATATATAGTGAATCATATACAAAAATAAATGTGCTAGGATCACGAAATGCACTTTTAAGATAAAAGTGCATACCTCATTTCTTCCAATGTTTATTAAAGCCACTATCAGCGATTTTTTGACGATGTAAACAAATATTTTTCATTGAAGTCCATTTTTTGCACTGTTGTATTGGAAATTATTGTAGTAAAGACCCTGTAAGTGACTAAGCGAAACACGCCGTATTTGTCAAGAAATTATGATTTTTATGCTTTGTTTACTAATAAATGTCAGGATCCGACTTTTTTAAGGTCTAGAAACAGCCGTAAATGGCATCTTCAAGATCGCTTTAATATGCGTAAGTGTCTGTTTTTCCCAAAGAACAAGGTGTTGATATGACCTAACATTAGCAATTTAGAGACAAAATCGGCATTTTAAATTTGGGAAAAATGACTGATAGTGACTTTAATTAAACAACACGTGCCACAAAGTCTGAAAATGTAAACTCCTCCAAAAGTTGGTGCTCCTTTAGGGTGTGTGGTAATTTTTACATTGAGGTCGGTACTGCTTCATCTTTTATGAATACTCAATATCATTGTTTTATTTGCTTTGAATATTCATTATCACTCTTAAATATACACTGTAAATTATGTGTTCAAAAAGTGTGGACAAACCGGTGTTTAATTCTATGAACATGATTAAACTTAAGGGCCTACTTATACCCCGATGTATATTTGATTTGAAACTAGTATAAATACTGTTATACCTGATAAAATATATACGCCGTTCTGTGGAAGACATTAAAGTGCTTAAGAATTTAGAAATTATCGATTGAACACGACCCCATGATATGAGAGCGCTCTACACTGAATTATAACTATTCATCTCACTTAATGTCAGTAAATTTAAGTATTTTTGAAATTTGTCTTTATTATATTTTTATCAAAATGGTTTCATTCTGCATGTTCTTATTGTTTAAATATATCACTTCTTACAAGATTGGGCGGAGTAACACATATGCAACCAACTTCGGCCAGGAGAGTCACTCCTTGTTTTGACGAACCCGAATTCAAAGCGGAATTTGACGTCAGCATACGTCATCGATCAGATATGACTGCATTATCAAATGGAATAGAGCTAAGTATAACAGACATTCGAGTAAACAGGGCTTTTTGGAAGAAGACTGTGTTTCAAACAACGCCAAAGATGTCCACCTATCTTCTTGCTCTAGCTGTTACGCATTTTATTTCCATGAGAAGACATACTGAAAGCGGTACCTTGGTATGTAATGTTAATGCTATATTTTTGTTTGTTTGGTATTAGTAAAGCTTCATACGTTTATAATAAGTCCATAAGCCGAGCAAAATTTCGGTATCCTGAAAGGGGACAAAACGGCGCTTATTATACAGCATCAGTATACCATGGCCTACACAAATATGCATGATAACATTTCTGTAATTGTAGCTATAGCCAGGTAGGGGGTAACCAAGGTTTACACAGGGTGAAATTTGAAATTGTTTCAATCATGTTGAAAAGGATGCCACATTATTTGTCAGATCATAAGGATTCCAAAAAGGTATAGTTTGTACTAACTACAGCCTAAAGTTTTGGAGTTATAGGCTAAAAACAGCAAAAATCAATAAAAGGGTCATTTTCAGTTGTACAGGGGTCAAATTTCAAAGTTGCTCTGATTTGGATAAAATATGGTGCACATTATTGGTGGAGCTCGAAGGATTAAAATAACGAATAGTTTTGACTGTCTAAAATGCTTAGTTACCAATGTAGGGGGCAACAAAGGTCTACGTCCATTATATTCAATGGGGCTTTGCCTTGTTTTCGCCCTACTTTGGTAAGTAAGCATTTAAAACACTCAAAACTATTCCTTATTTTAATCCAATGAGCTCCATCAATCATTTTAACCAAATTGGAGCAACTTTAAAAATTGACCCTGTACAACTGAAAGTTAACCTTTTGACCTGTTTTTGCTGTTTTTAACCTTAACTCCAGAACTTTGGGTTGTAGATAGTACAAACTATACGTTTTTGATCGGATCATTTTAAAATTTTGACCCTTGTGTAATCCTTGATTGTCCCCTACATGGTTATAGCTACAATGCTAGAAATGCTTTTATGCATTTTCGTGTAGAGGATAGTGTACTGAGGTTAAATAATAAGTATCGTTTTATCCCCTTTCAGGATACCAATTTGGCTAAAATTTCCTGATGGTTTAAGGACTAAATCATGTAAAAGGATACACCGTCATATATATTCATTCTACTTACATTCAAAATGTTTATACAAAGTCTGGGTCAATTGTTTTTCCTAACTGATATTAGAAATGCTTCCTTTGGATTGATCATTTTGTCATCACATAGTTAATAGTAGTTTTAAATTTTAGCAATAAAATTAAGATATCAGGTAAGATCGACTATAACATGTTCATATAACCAATAACTCATTTCGTTTTGTTTTTACTTCAACATGGAAGATTCGAGTGTGGTCCCCTTCACAAAATATCAACGACATGCGCCATGCTCTAAACACCGCTGTAAAACAAACTACGTTCTTCGAATCGTATTTCAATTATAGCTACACTCTAGAAAAACAAGGTAAGGTTAATCTTTTCTACCATAAAAATCAAGGAGAAAATATGCATTCTAAAGAAGGAGAAGTATTAAAGGAATAATATTCTATTCATGCAAAATGAAATATTTACGGACTTGTATATTATAATGTTTTGAGCCGTTTCGTCGTAAACTTAGTAAAGATTAACTTAGAGAATATTTAAAAGTAAGACAATTTACAAGGAAAGCGCGTAACTATTTTCTTTTAGTAAGGTGTTGCTGAAAAGAATTGAATCACAATCCTCCCCCACTACACCTTAATCCAGAAAGAAGCGCCCCACGATTGAAATGAATTTGCATTTCCTGAGTCCTAAACACAAATAACCATTGGTGCTTTGGCAAAAGCGAATGTGAGGAATAAACACATAGCCACATATCTAACACCCGCCGCCATGCGACCAATCCGCGACAGCAAGCAAAAAAACAAATACGGGGAGACATTTTGAAATTTCGGCCTTAGTAGGAGGAATTGGCCTGCTGCTTTTGTCATCAAATAGCAAGATCATATATTGGCGGAATGAACGCAGGAGAGGAGTGGAAAGAACATCAAATTGACTCAATCCTGCATGCGTGTGTGTGTGTGTCTGTATAATGTGTGTGACGCTGTATGTGTTTTCTATGGGAATTTACCATTGACACGATTGTTTGGTAAACATATGGGTCATAATATGTCAGCGAGAAATTCAAAAATTGACCGACAAATTTATGATCTGTAGTTTTATCCTTTATATACATGATAGAGGAGATGGAGCTATAAACAGAAATGTTCACGTTGAAGGGCCAGGAAAAAAATAATACAAATAAATATTAAAAATACAGATTATCGGTGTAAATATAACTCACCACTTCTCAAACTACCAAACCTCCTAATATCCTTGAACATAGGCGCCCTAACCCCAAACCACCCCTACTCACCACAGCCAAAAAAAACATTGCACATCTGGTTTGATCATGTTGATAGACATTGTAGCAGTGCCGTTCTTACTCCCGCTGGCGATGGAGAACTGGGGTCTTATATTTTGTCAGGAGACTGCAATGATGTACATTCCTGATCAGCACTCGTTGAACCAGAAGGAAGTCGTTACTATGTTGATGGCACACGAACTTGGACACCAGGTACGTCTATTTTATGGATTATCTATGCGCATGTTACTTAAACATAACAATAATGTCGGCTTATAACGCGCGCATGTCCACCCTGGGATTTACATATTACGCTGCCATCAGGAAATCGTCAGAAACTTGTCCCTTCATTTAGATTTGCTGCCTACCCATTGAGCTGCTTGACGAATTGTCTATCAGCACTTAGAGTGTGATATTCCCCCTAACAGCTCCCATATTCCACTAATGTCAGAACCCATTTATACACGTAGATGGAGACGAGCAAATGGGGAGTAAGAAAAATACAACAACGACCATAATCTTGTGATTATAAGTCGAACGCAATACCGCTAACAATCACTGTACTGTGCACCCTAAGGGAACAGGGTGTTAAATTGGTGTATTGGGAGAGAGTAGTATATACCGTGTGCTCCAAAAACTGTCGATAGAAAAAAGTCAGTGAATATCCTTAACAGAAATTTATTTGAAGTCATGTATATGTATTCATCTGTCATTTTCAGGAAAATGATTGAATTCTCTTTATACAGCTTCTTTTGTAAAGGCATGTTGAGAACCCGTTTTCGGACCGTTTTACGTATTTGGGGGGAAAGTAGGTCATTTTTTTTTTATTATCGGTGATGGTCACCAGGATAACCTGAAAGAATTGAAAATCACGGGAACACTTGTTTTGCAAAAATAGTGATATAAATTTACACTCATTTCTAGTCTAAAGGTAATCCCATGTTTTTATATGTTTATATAAAAATCGATTACATTGATTCTCGACCTTTACTCCAGTTTTTAAGCATGTTCAATCCAAGCTCGTCATAATAACTTAGACTTCAAATAAATTTATTTTAAAGTTATTCATTTTCAATTTCCCGTCGACTGTTTTTGGGACACACTGTGGTAGTGGTGTAAGGGAGAGTAGTAAATTATAATAATTTAATATGCAAATATCTTTTTGTATTTCTTACGTAAATTACAATGTTTGTGTTTCTCAGTGGGTGGGGAATCTTGTTACACCCGTGTGGTGGGACGATTTGTGGCTCAATGAAGGTTTTGCGAGATACATGGAACATCTTGGAGCAGATTACTGCGAACCTCATTGGAAAACGGTATGTCAGTTAAATCTTAGAATAATCACGTTTCTTTAATGCGAATATTTAAACAACCAGTAAAATACCAGTTGTGTTTACTCTTCTTTTTATCCGCTTGAGGATTATTAGTTCTTACGGACTATTTGTTTAGCCCATACACGTTAAATAAAACAGAAATGCTCGACAATACGGATAGTTATTATGTTTCCTTACGTTACATCTGATATTTAGTTTTTAGTTCATTCTTTGACCACCGTTTGACCCTTTATAGTTTAAAATTTTACTTAAAGAGACATGAGGAGATTTCCAGAAAGAAGCGCCCCCATTTTTCTCGAACCTAGGGTTTTTACATATTTGGAATGCGTGCCAATGTATTAGATCACACCTGAAGTGGATAAGCCGAATACGCCGTCTTTATGTAATAAGATGATGATTTAGTAGTTTCTGTCGTGCACGACAGAAAGTCAAAGCATGGTTTTCTATGGGGAACGATTACGATAGCAGGCAAACAAGTTCAAAACAAGGTTTGCGGTTTTCTTTTGCACCTGTTTGTCCAATAAACCTTCCAAACGTTCTCGATAGGTGGTCTACAACCAATCCAGTGAAATTTGAGAGAAATTCAAATCCTAAAAACATCTCCTCCTGTCACTTTAAGCAATACTTTATAAGCTCCACTTTGTCTGTTACTTCATAATCTGTTGAAGACGTTAATGTCTGCATTTATTACATTTGTAGAAATCTGAAATGTTTTTGGACTATGAAATGTTGACAGTTATGAAGCTAGATTCGACATCAGAGTCGCATCCTCTCCGCCAAGATGTGGACACACCTCAACAGATTTTCTCTCTTTTTGACGTCATAACCTATGAAAAGGTAGTGAACGTTAAAACGTTTAAAGGCACTTGAACAATATTTTTCACATAATGTGAAATATTTCTTCATAAAACGAGCACCTTCGTGGGTGTTTCTGTACGTTGGCTCTTTGACACACCTACTGTCTTATCAATTCGGCACCAAGACGTGGTGGACTGTATTCCGTAATTGATGCCGAATTCAGAATAAAAGACCCGGTGTATTCCGTGTTGGTTGTCGAATTCATAGGTGCGTCGAGGTGTCAGGGTATCACCATATGGAAAACACTTCCAGTTTGTTTCAATCTGAGCACTTAGTTACTTAGAGATCATGTTACAGCTGTTTCATTATTTTATTTAGATGGTATAAAACTTAGTCTTAATATGATGGCATATAACTTCAATGGGGCACAGCGATTTATGCTCTAATATTTTAAGATCTTTTAAAGCCAAACCAGAAAATAAAATAATCATCATGAGTTGAATGGTATGAAATATGCTTCAATGCACTTAAGGCCTGAAAAAAGCAATCTAATGTTTTTTACTATTTATTTATTCATTTTGTCTAGGGTGGCGCTATAATACGTATGTTAGAAAACATGCTAAGCGGAGAGGTGTTCGTCGCAGGACTCCGAGATTACATAAAAATGCACACATACGGCAACACCAATACAGACGATTTGTGGGAATCTTTAACAAAGGTAAAATAAGTTGAAGAACATAACCGCAGCTTCTCAAGTAATATCTAATGAGGATTTTGAAGGTCGCACTACTTTTGTTGATTCAAATAACATAATTGTGATCTTTTAAGTATATTTCAGACTTTGACGCATCAATGCCAATATATCGCAACCTTTGAGTTCAAAATCATTCAAAGTAAAATCTTCTCAACTTAGATATTGTATGTAATATTTTTCTCTTCAACATTATTTTCTTCTTCATGTTGTTTTATTTATTCCTAAACAACGGTTAGGCAAGTGCCTCATATTTACAGCCTTGACTTCAGCTATTTTGTGCATAAAATGTGCAACCACAGATCTTTGTTGGCCTAAAATTACCATTTCAAAAGGATTGGAGACTCTGGAGTAGAAGCCGTGCAAGGAATACCAAATTCCCTCAGAGTACTTCCTAATGATATTTGATATTTATTTAATCGTTATTTATTCAGGAAATTCCTTCAATACAAATGTATTGGTCTCCCAGGAAGACCTGATAACAATAATGTACAGTAATACAAGTATACAGAAAAATAAGGTATGGTACACTCTACATAACCACATTATACATGTATATGTGGCTATGTAAGATTATGTACATCGTAGACATACAAATAAACAACACTGTAGCACTCTTGAAGATGTACGGCAGGTAACAAACACACACACACACACGCAAACACACAATACAATACCTACCACATCAAATGTACACAGCACACATAACCACAATGACATGCAGTGATGTACACCTTACACACCACCAATCATGTCATTACCAATCCAGACACAATTTTATATTACCAAAACATATAAACATATGCGAAACAGAAAAAAAAAAAAACACAAAAAAAAAAAAAACAAAAAAAACCAAAAAAAAAAAAGATATAATGTGGTTATGGTCCTTTAAAAGTAACAAAATCAATGGAATCTATTTATCGTGTGCCTGTTGTCTTTTCTTTTTTCTTCTACTCCCTTTTTCTGGTAGATATCCAGAGTACAGCGCTGTACTGGAATGTTCTTTTCCCAGCTTTGTTATTCCATGATGGAATGATCAACATTTCTGAGCTGACTACGAGTGCCTTTAGAATTGTGTTGCACTGGTAAAAGTACACAAGAGGAGATATAATCAGGAGCAAATGCTTAAGGCATTAAAAGTAAAATTAAGATCTGGATACTTCCATCCTATCAAATTTAGTCAACCCAGGTCTTTCTTAATTTGTCACCGAAGTTCGCATGTTGCAGACAAAGGACACGGGCAAGTCGGTTTTGCAAAATGGCGAGATTCATTATGGTGCCCAGTTTGAATTTGACCAAAACAAACTGCAATAGTCAAAATGAGGAAAGATCAAGGCTTTGGCAAGCATTATTGACTGTAGTATGAGGAGATAATGCTTAATCTCCTGATTCACCAATTCTCTTGGAAACATTTGAAACCAAACATAATCGGCATGATTGCTCCACAAACATCCGGTCGAAAACAACACCCAAATACTTGTATGAATTGAACTCTTTCCATAGAAACATTTCATACATTACGGAAATATTTTTATAATTATTTAGTTCTGTTGATTCAAACAACATTGATGTAGTTTTTTAGTCAAGGTAAGTTTATTGACTTGAACCAATGAGCAATTTAGTCAAGTTGTGTTAAGCTCATTTTGCAGGGGGATTGGGTCAGATGAGCTGATTAAAAGGGTAGTGTCATCTGCATACATAACACATTTGCATGAAATGATTCAGGTAAAGAATCAACAAAAATTATAAATAAAAGAGGACCAAGAATTGATCCTTGGGGTATCCAAGATCAATATTCTTAAAGTATGAAAGTACAGAATTAATATAACAGCTTGTGATCATCTTTTAGATAAGAATAAACAATTTAATGACATACCAGGATACCATACTCTTAATTACGTAAGAAGTAGATTATGAGTTACCGTATCAAAGCCTACCTTTAGATCTAAGAAGATAGTTCCTGTTACTTTCCTATCAATTTATGTTTTACGGATATATCAGTTACATTTAAAAGAGTAGTCTTAGTACGTGGTTACTTCTAAAACCTGACGGACACTGATTAAAATGTTATTATGAGTAAGATAATGGTAAGGCTGATCATGTACAGCACGCTAAGAATTTTGATTAAAATAGGAAGAACCGAAAATGGGTATTGTTTTAACCTCACTTTTGTCACCTCCTTGAAGATAGGTGTAACCTTAGCTTTTTTTAATAGATGGAAAACTGGAAAGTGATCAAAGAAAGGTACAAAGAATGCAAGGGGTCAAAATGATTGGTGCTGAAAATTGAGTAGTTATAAAACATTATAAAGACTGTAGCTTGATATTAGAAAAGTTTACAGATCTGATCAACTAACAAACACAGAGTTTATAATATCAAAATTGAAATTCGTTGTAATCAGGGTTAGAAGTAAAATTACCACAAATATTATATAATATTACTAGTAGTATTAAATGTATTGCCCAAATTTGTACCACAGAAGTGAATACCCATTAAAATGTTGATCTGCATCTCCTTATCATCACAAGTAAAACCTGAATTTGTTTTAATATTAGTTACAGGTGATGTATTCTTTGGAATTAATTCTTAATTGTACTCCAAAGTTTCATAGAATCATTACTATTACATTAATAGCATTATATGGAGCATTAATTAAATTTTATCTCACAGTTATGGTTGTTCTGACTCTAAACTAATAATAGGTAACTCTCCTGTAGGTGAAACTGAAATTTTCCATCGCCTCCCCCTCAAAAAAGGCCCTTGCACCCATTCTTGCAACAACAATTTGAATTATACACTTTTACCGGTAGTAGGTTGTCTCAGTTTAGGGGTAGGGGGTTGATAATTCCCAAAGATTTACTTTTGTATCAGTGATTAAAAGATGAAACTTACTCTGTAGGTCAGAGTAGCTATTTACTTTTACCAGATCAAATCACGGCCTGGTGCTATGTTCACTCGCTCATCATCTACTGTTATGCTTGAAATTCCAACATCAAGAAAATTGTAGAGACCGGGTCAAAATGGAACAGATTGCCCAATTCCATCGGGCCTGTAGTGATTTAAACTCTTTCAAAACATTGCTCAAAACACACTTCTATTCATAGTGACTTTTGGTTGTTTGCTTTTTCTTGTTAGCATTGTTCTTTTTGATGTTTTGTTTTGTGATGCTGTTGAAATCTGTCTGCAAAAGCAGGGTAATCTTTGTTTAAGTTAAGTCATACGCAGCAAGCACTAGAGCAAAATTCCATGTTTGTACGATTTTATTGTCCACCTTTTTTGAGCCAATATCTTTTGGGGAGTCTGGAATTATGGAAAACCCACTTTAACTTTCGAGGAGCCATAATAGCTACAGGTCTGTGCCCACTGTATTTATCATTGATTTGTATAACAATCTAGGGCAAAACCCCACCCCCCCCATCATGGTCCAAATTCTCAAAATACACCTTGTTTAGGTTAAACTTAGGCCAACCAAACACGGAAGATTCTATGAATAATAACAGCACATTTCGTTCTCATACTTAGGCAGTATTGATAATTGGAGGGAAATGATGTGCAAGGAATAATGGACACATGGACGTTACAACCATACACCATGGTCAAGTTCAACAGAACAAGCAATGATACCATTATGCTTCACAGGAAGGTGTTTCTTAGAAACGATGACGCCAAAGAGAAAATTTGCTGAGTACGTAATACTTCTGGCATTGGTATTTTTAAGTCTTAGATGTTTTAACTCATATGAGTTTACCCAAGGCCATAAATTGAAGCAATAGTCATGGGGTAAATATAGTCTTGACTAGGGGAAAGGATTACTATTTGACGACTCCAGGACGGCAGCACCCATAGAGCACAATTGCTAATTTCGTACATGCCCGGTTACTAAAGCGAAGGTATAGACAAAACAGTTGTAAAATCATGGTGTATTCGGTATTGTTTCTGCGCACTGTAAAAAAAACACAAAGTCTTCCATATATTAGATCTCATTTATGATATTGCAGAGGTAGTTCAATTGCCTGAACGATACTGATTGGCTGATTGGCATATTAATAAGAAAATGGAAATGAATTAACTTATAAACTTTTACGACATCTTCTTTTTTGCAGACTTACATATGGAAATATTACCCCTGGGAAATTTTACTTTCTTACACCGTTAAATCGGCATCCAATTTTATTACACACGCAGCCAAAGAGTGGATGCACATAGAAGAGATGGGTAGTAAAACATCAATCAGGGAACAGCCAGAAAATCATAATTTTAGACGTCGCAATTGTTTTAACAACTCCTCTTCAAATCTTGTTCCTGGCCAGTTGAATTACCAGTGCGAACCACAGAAGAATACCAAAGTACAAAGAGGGATGAGTAAAGACAATGAAGATACGGAAAAATGCTCATCCCAACTGCATAGGACAGGCAGACCATACAAAAAATGGACAATGTACTTCAAAGCTTTTGGGAGATAAAAATTCTGCCTTTATCAATTATATTCAAGTTTCAAACCTTAGGCTGGTATTCTGAAAGGGAGACTAACTTTACAGACCGGGTTTTAAAAAAAACCAGGTAGTCCTACAAGAGGGGACCTTTTTTCCTTTCAAAATACTGTGAAGTTAAATGTAACAAGTAAAAATTTCACATGGATGGGCTGGAACAGCCCATCCATGAGGAATTTTCCTCACTCGTTTACAGCACACTTTTAGAGTATGTTGTAAGAAAAAAAGGTTCCTCTCTTGTCGGACTACCCGGTTTAAACCTAGTCTAAAGTTAGTCTCCCTTTCAAGAATACCAACCTTAGGGTGGTAATTCTGAAAGGGAGTCTTTTATACTGCGCATTTTTCAATACTCTAATTTCGAGTCATCCTTACCAGGTTTTCCCCCACATATTGCAGGTTTCATGCTTGACATGTGCCGATATAAGCATGTAGTGAACAACCAAATGTGAATACTCATATTGCTGGAAGTGGTGCGATAAGTTGGTGTGCGTGTTAGATAAAGAACTGATTTCCATGTTTTTGTGTTCATCTGCGCACACTAACACCGGAAGAAAAGCTATTGTTCTTTTGGGAGGATCTTCTTAGCGTGTCCATATGTCATTAGTATTGCTGGTGGTGGTGTCATGATTTATTCAACTGATTAGCTGATTCGGGACCGCGTGTATCCACGATTAACACGCTCCTAACATGGCCACTTTTTTTAGACTGGGGGCGGATTTGGAACATTCATGGGTTTACACCCCTACTCTTAATCTACACTGACTGCGATGTCCATGTACAGTTGTGACTCTCTTTACACGGGACCGACGGTTTAACGTCCCCTCCGAAGGACGGGATGCTTTCATGAATCCAATTCCAAGCGAATCATGGAGGAGAGCGGTATTCTGTATTTAATCAATAGCTCGTATACAGATTTTAATTTTAAAAATCCAGAATTGAGCACCCGAGTAAATTCCAGCAAGTGACCCCACCGGGATTCGAACCCGGGATTTTATGATTGATTTGCGCCACAGGCAAGCCTAACCGCTAGGCCACGCTCTCCCACTTGTGGGAGTAAAGGTCGAACAAGAGAGTACTTCAAATCGGGCGCTCTACTAAAGGCGGTCATAGATGAATGTCTTTTCTACACTTATTGGGAAGACTGAAGAAGAGGGAAACACTTATCAAGTGTTTTGCTAAAATCATGGAAAGTTGGGTGGAATTTTAAGATGAGAGGTGTTCTATTTGTGTTTGATTATGTTGAATTTTGGGTGTAAAGCTATCGATCTAGGAATGGAAATGTCGCTTGTATTTCCTTCTCATTCAGAATCTTCCATTGCCTGTTTAGATGTCACAGGTTCCCCGAGTATGCCAGTGACAGACCTTTATACCAAAATGGACTGACACTCACTAATACGTTCATTGGGGTTCCCGCCATCCAAGACTACGAAGACCAGTCTACCTGTTAAAAGTAGACATAAGAAATTAAAGATCATCTTGCTAGCAGGGGCCTACCCTTCAAATCTCGTGGAGAAGGAAATACAACAAATCTATTTCCATTCCTAATTCGGTAGTCTAAAGAGATTACCGTTCAAACATTCGAGCCTTTACTCTCTGAATCACAATTGGAAGCATTAATTTAACGTTTTCTTGCATATGCTTTCTTTCTTTTATACTCCCTGAATTTTCAGTTGAGCTCCCCGAGCTAAGGTGTTCGGCGTAATGATTGGTACTTGGCCAATTTGGCTTATGGGATGACCGGGTAAAATTACGACACCATCAACTGGGACAGATTGAGTAAACAGCTACTTCGACCCGAGGTAAAGTTCATAGTCTTGTGGACTTTGATCGTTCATAGAACTGAAGTTTTAGGTACCAAATCAATACTCACCGACGGGGCAATTTCCGGTTCTGCCTGGTTCCAGCGGTTCATTTAATCCGCTCACTCTTCTGAATCCTTTAATCCGGATTAGTAATTCAATGAAGTAATTGAATCGCTCGAACCGGGCAGAACTGGAACATCGCCGCCCGCCAGTGAGTATTGAATCGTCCCTTACCAAAATGTGTGTTTGCCGTGCGTGCCCGTGGGAGCACGCGCGCGTGTGTGCGTTCGTGCGTTTGTCTGTGCGTGTGCGTATGCATATACATGTCGTATGTAACATTAAAATTGGAGTTTTCTAATATAAATATATTTTTCAGGTATCCCAGTTCAGAATCGATTCCAACTTTTAGATGATGCGTTGTATTGTTCGAGAGCGGTGAGCTTGACATTCGCATATCTTCTCAACCTTACATTGTATCTGCATCAGAATTAGAATATCTCCCATGGATGGCTGGGACGTTTGTGACTGAAATGATTAATGACTTATTAAAAGCACAACCATCTTACGATCTTTTTCAGGTACGGTTTTTCATTTACAAGCGATATTCTGTTATAATACCCATAAATAAATATAACCAAAATAGGTACCAACATGCCAATTCCTAAAATTTCGTGAGTCAATACAATTTTAAATTCCATAGATCATAGCGTATAATAGGCAAAATCTTATTTTGACGCAGATGGTAAGGAATCTCGAGTGTGGTCCTGTGGTTTAAAATGGTGGCAATGAATGGTTTTATATTAATAAATTAGGGCCATCTATCCCAGGAAATTTTCAGAAATGGTACATCATTATTATGGTGGCCCCCCACAAAAAAACAAACAACCACCACACTACCCCCTCGAATTAACATCACACCCTACAGCGATTGTGCTGTCCATTGCATTTTGTTCCTTAAATAGACCGGACAAAGATTGGAAAACAATTACCTCGAAACTGTTGACGAAAACGTCTCCTTTTGTGTACCGTAGGAAAGTTCATGGGGGATGGCACCCTCTTTAGTAACACAGGGGTAAACAGGATAACAAAAACAACCAGCGCCTTCAAGACTACTATTAAGTACTAATAGACCTTGCCATGATTACTGTGCCAAAGTTTAGGATAGAGTAGTAATTTGGTAATTACATAGTTTTATTTAGGATGACAATGAGAAACTTAGTTTGGAGAAATCAGAGTAATTATCATGATTTACTAAACCCATTTTCGTTTGCAGAAATACGCTACAGAAACTTTCACCGGTTTTCGAACATTTAGGTTGGGAAGAGAATGAAAACGAGAGTCCCAAGACACTGTAAGTCTGAGATCGTAGTACTGGAGTAACTTTTGGAATTTTATTTCAAAAATAAATTCTATTTGTGTTCTACTATTATGAGCCAAATTTTATGGAAAAATATTTTTGGGCGGGAGAAATTTCTGCGCATCATTTTATGACCGCCATTTTGAATCTGTATAATCGATTTTCATTCTCTTCTCTTTTGTGGTCGTGTTGACGTATGCCACCAATGCAGAGTTTGATTTAAAAAAAATTAACCGCAAAGTGGTTTTCAGAGGGCGGTCCACTTGTGCACCTAGGGGAGTACGGAAGACCTTAATATGCACATAAAGTGTTAATATTACAAAATTCCGATTACATTTTTCAAACGGGTGTAATGTAAAAGTTATAATTTTATTTATTAAACAGAACGCATCGAGTTCAAATTGTTGAAGCTGCATGTTCCTTCGGGCACGAAAATTGTCTACAGACGGCTAAAAATCTGTATGCAACATATATGGCCGATCCGACGAATAATCCGTAAGTATATATTAAAATAGACAAGCAGGCAGACAGACAGACGGACAGACAGAGAGACAGACAGATAGATAAAAATACAATTTGTCTTCATATAAACAAGCAAAAATATTGTCTTATTTTTACTATCTTGTTCAATCAGTGTATCTGAGACCTCGGAGTTGCGAAAATTCGCTTACTGTTTCGCCATCATGGAAGGTGGTCACCAGGAATGGGAATTCGGCTTACAACGATTCTTTTACCTATTAAATTACCAGTATTATCTCAGTACCGATTGGATATACGCACTCTCCTGCAGCACACAACCGTCTCTGTTAAACAGGTATGTTGATAAATTTTCCAAAATTGGCAGAAAAATCCAATAACCTTCGTAACTGTAGGGGACTTTGTTAAAAACAATGTCAAAGGAATTTTTTGTTCTAGGGTAGTTCGACCGTCTTTTGCATTACATTAGAAGACTTTATCGAGACTCGAAAAACAACACATATTGGAGAGGCAAAGGTCTTTATTACTTGGACGTTCGATAGATAACATGAAGATTTTGAAATGGACGCTGGCAGATTCTGTATATAGGGCACCCTCAAGCTTTGTAAAACTGAGGCTTTTGCATGTCTGTATTTGCTTTTACATGTGTTAAATGTAACCTGGTATGAATAAGCCTAAAGAGTTTCTTTGTGTGCAAATTCAGTTATTTGAAATCAAATCACTCTGGAGTGGTTTTATTCCAATGGCTTTAGTTGCACAACTGAATGCAAGAATATACACATCAGAGTTGTGTAAAGTGTCCTGTAAACCCTTCAGGTTGGTCCATGACCTTCTTATCCGAAGTTTCGAGTTTGTGCAATATCTATGCAAACCAGTAAAATATAATACAGTTCGGTATACTGCCATCACGGTCTTATCCGCCTTCAACCTGACACAAACAATACTTTGTTCCCTCTCGATAGCAGTGGTATACACATTCAATGGCAACACACCGATAGTGCCCTTTCAAAATGCGTGCCAAATGTACGCCAGGTAAAGGGCGGATTAGCACTAATATCATCATAGCGAGCGAAATCTAAAATAGATTTTATACTGGATTTGCATACAAATTGCACAACGCCTACATCTCAGAATTTGTTTTCAAATATTAGACGCCTGGACGAAGTGTGTGTGTGTTTTTTTTACTTTTAATCATTGTTTCATGAACTACATACCAGTGGGTTAAGAACTACTATATTGTTGTACACATGCCGTTGTGGATACAACTTGAATTTCCTACTTAAAGCAATAACAGCACAATTTTAAAGAGCGTCCCCAATTTTCAAAATTTGACATTTTTGCACAGTTTTGTTGGTAATTACCTAGTACATTATACCTGCGAGTGGTAATGCTCAAAAATTCGTATTTGTCATAAAAGAAGCGATTTTTGTAATTAGAATCGGAATCCCTGATTGTAATTTAATGGTGGAGCTGGAAACGCCAAATGTATGTCCGTCCATGATGAAATAGTCCCGGAAATAGTGCCACCTCACAAAAATGACCGCTAACTTGACTTGCCATTACTAATGGATGAGATTAGACACGTACATGGTGCAATTTCCCGGCTATTTTCACATTGGAAGGACGTTTAAAGCAGCCGTTGAATTATCATCGGAGATCTCCAATAATTCCTTCTTTTGCGACACATGCAGAGAGAATTTTGAGCTCTACCGTTCACAGGTATTGTTTACTAGCCGATGCAAAAATCTCAAAACATCCGGGAAATTGGGGGCGCTCTTAAAAAAAAATGTGCTGTTATTGCTTTAGGATAGAAAGTACAATAGAGCCAGAAAAATCGACAGAACTGGAATACATTATCAACATTGAAAAAAGCATTATAGGAACAATATTTGATCTATTTCATTAATAAACATGTGCAGTCATAGCTCTTTGTTGTGATAGAAACTGAATTACTAACTTTTTTGAAAACTTTCCGTCAATTTAAAGAACATTCCTCACCAGAATTGCTAAATACACCACGTAAATCTACGTTTATAATTAATGCAGGTTACTAGAGGATGCCTACTACGGAAGACTTGGAAACATACCATTTGACACGGTGGTCGAAAATGTAGCGAACCACGATATTGGTTTAACCGTTGTATGGGAATTTATCCAACTACGCTGGATCGAAATGAGAAATGCGTAAGACCTTCGACATGTTAAGCATGCAGTGATTCCCGAATTCAATTCGTTTCAAACGTTCAAGTTGACAATCCAAACATAATGAAAACCACTTACCATCATAACCATGATGCAATCGGTGCAAACATGCTATGTAGTGAAACATTAGAGCAATCGTGACTTTGAGCTTTGCCGTCACTCAAATAGAAATAAAAAATACTTCCATTAATATAGCTTTTATTTTTTTTTAATTTACTGCTTTTGCCGAATTGTGTACGAAGGCCAACATGCAGGGGGAAATGGAGGAGTTGAGGGGGGATACGAAAAAAAAATTGTAAGCAAGAGAGGGATATGACAATTTTCAACTAGGAAAGAGGGAACATATGGACTTTTAAACGGAAAAACTTCGTAAAATCAGGGGGAATGCAAAATTTGTGAACGGAAGCGAAGGGGGAATGCGAAATGTTTCGCCAAAAAAAATGAAATCCTCCATTCCCTTACCCCCTGGCGTAAATAATGACCGGTCCTCTAGGGACATCTTCAAAAACGGTTCATGGCGGTTAACCGGGTTTATTTGTTAACACAATATAAACCAGTTCCAACCGGAAATAACCGGGCAGAACCAGCGAACAAACAATGGTTGGGTTTTGAAACCACCCCTTAGTCCAGACTTATACTTCGCCAGCATTAAGATATCGCTTCTCTGTTTTCTTTTCACAGTTATAATAACGATGCCTTTTTTGCCAGGTTATTAGAAGCCATTACAACTCATTTCTGGTCGGAAGATCATCTGCGGCAGGTAGGTGTCTCCAACAAAATCAGGAATTATTTTGATTTGTTGTTTTATTATTTTGACTTCTGTTATTCAAATGTAAAAGATGGCATTGCATGCTTTTGCTAGTTCTGTAGATATTATAACGATAAGTTTATTTGTTTGTTTACATAACAGCTTCTCGAATTTGGTAGAAGGCACAGTTTTGAAAGTGGGAGTTCAGTAAAAAGAGAATACCAGTGGGCGGTTAACAAAGTGAAGACAGTTATAGAAAGGCGAGCACGATACGGCGATGAAGTTAGCCAGTGGATGTCTAGCCTTGGCAGACTAGGAAGGAAGAACAGAAAAGGAAGAAGAAAGAAAGGAAAAAGAAAGAACAAAAATCTTTAGGTGCACGAATCACGCATTTTGCTTTTGGTTCACGATATCAGATTTGTGTGATGTTGTGAGCCAAGTAGGACCAATTACCACGGGTAGCACACCTTAAATAGAAAGACGTATCACAAGCCTCAGAAAATGTTAAGACGTACTATGGTAAAGGTTCACCAACCGAGCCCGTTACGGGTATCAAACTTTTGCCTCGAGAACATCCTTCGGCCTGATACGTTCAGTTGACTAAATTATAGTCTATTCCAGTTGACTAGATTATATTATTTTATTCTTCATATTCGATTACATGGATGGTTGAGAACATTCCTTACTATTCTCTGAGTAGTAAAAAGTCCATGTTTTACGTGTAATATTTGTCACCATACAAAGAAAAACTCGAAAAATAATGTAAGTGAACAAAAGATAGGGTTCCTGTTTATAAAATGAGAGTAGATTGCACAAAAATGTGTTTATTTTTATAATTATTATGATTGTTATTTTAATTGTATTCTTTCCTATTTGCATGATATCTCTTATAGTGCTGCAGCACCAACCATTTTAGGAGAGTGCTACCGGGGCCGGAATAATAACATTTGTCATCATAGCTAAAATTGACCGTAGGGATGTGGAGTTCATGAAAACAGGTGATGACAAAATTAAAAGTGGTGGCAATTTGCATACGACACCATTTTCCAAATTGTAAGCCATCTTAAAGCCAAAAACACCTAAGAAGACAATTTTGGTGTAAAAAATGTTTTTCTGGGTCAAGGAGTTCAATAAAACTATTCCCAAAACTATAAAATGTTGCATGTGCCGACATTTTCCAAGATGGCTGACTTTTTATTGGCACAAACCTTACATTTCTTATTATAGCCTATGAAGATGATTGTGGTGTCAATTAAACATTTCTGGGTCAAGGAGTTCAATAAAACTATTTAAAAACTGTCAGGTAAATATAAAAGTAATGAAGTTTTCATACGTCACTATTTTCCCAAATGGTCAACATAGAAAAAGGCAAAATCCTTTATACCTCATGCTATATAGCACCTAGTATGACGATTTTCGTGACAAAGTGGATGTTTTATAGGTCAAGGACTTCAACAGAACAGCAATCTTCTCAAAACTGTCAGATGAGTCATGAGTCATGTTATTCATGGACTACCAATGTGACACCCAAAATGTGACACCTTGACTACTCTATATGTATTCACCCAAAACATATATCTGGAATTGCATGGGAATTTTGATATTTAGGCCTGTATTATTTTAAAAGAAACCATTATTTGTTTGTTTCAGATATGTCAAGAGTAAAATGGCCCCGAATTTCGAACAATTAAATGGTCATGGTCACGTGCACACCTATTGGTAGTCAATGTTTTGGGGTTTTCGTTCATAGGGGGCATAAAGCGCAGTTAGGAAGTTCTTAGGAGGAGTTACCGAGGATTCTGTGTTGGTATTAATTATCAAGCATTTGGGTTAATATATTTCACCACTTTGTCGCATTAAGTCTGATATTGCAGTAAGTTAACACTCTTGGGTACTTGTATTTAAAATATTGGGCTATCTTTGAAAAAAGTGACAAATGCAAAAAATCACCTTTACATTCATCCTACAGTTTTTAGAATAGTCTTATTGAACTCCTTGACCCAGAAAACATTCATTTTGACACCAAAATCATCTTCCTAGGGTATATAATAAGAAATATACAGTTTCTTTGACGAGATGTCGGCCATCTTGAAAAAATAGCCGTGTATATAAATTCCATGACTCAGACAATTCTGGCAATTGTATATTGAACCTCTTGACCCAGACAACATACATTCCGACACTAAGTCACCATAGTAGTGCTATTACCTTTAAAATGGCGGCCATTTTGCCAAATGCTGGTTTATGCAAATTGCCATCACTTTTATTTTTGTCATCACGTGTTTTCGTGAACTACACAACCCAATGATCAATTTTAGCTATGGTTGCAAATGTTATTATTCCGGCCCTGGTTGGTAGAAAACTAAGGCCCTTTTTCACCTGATGCTGCAGCACTATTAGGAAATGAAGAATCACGCAGATTCACACCACTAAATACATTGCCATTCGTTTATGTACACAATGGTCAATTTTTCACTAACAAGGAATTCAGTTCCTGGCAACAGGTTTTACGTTGGAACTCTATATTTCTAAATCCTATTCAGCTAGAAAAAAATCTATACGTTCACCACTAAGTTTATGGGCGAATGGGTTAAGATTCAAAAGTTCATTTGATTTCTGTAATTACTCGGCAGAAAGCCAAATTTTTAATCTTGAAAGATTATTTTCAACACAAAAAAAAATAAACAAAAATTGCAGTTTTCGATTTTAACTTAGACTTGATGCGCTCTTTACCGTCTTTTCAACACTCTCTATCTGGTGTGAACCAGATCAGATATCTTTAGGTGTAAATATAGAAATGTTTTGAAATACTGACTTCTGTTGACCAGCCTGGTAATTTTTATTGTTCATTATTGTTCTCGTCCCTTTAATGTTTAATCCTCGCCCACAGTCATCTTTGGTCTTCCGGACCCCATTGGAAATAAGCTTGCACGTATAGGCAGGCTTAATGGACTATCCAGGTATCTCAACTTTTGATGTCTGTATGGTGTGCGCGTGATTATATTCTTGCCTTTATTATTCTATTTCTATATGTATTGTATTTAATATATTGTGATGCCAAATAAATCTAAACTAAACTAAGTTTGGTATTATCTGAAAACTCACATTATGTTTCAAAACATCATCATGTACAAATCTAAGTTTTCAAAATTTAATGATATGCTTCCTTTTTTAGAGCGCGCGGGCCTGTTGTTTCTTTTAACGGCATCTGTAAAATACACTTAATTCAACAGTACGATTTCTGAAAGAGTCGGTTCTGTCGAGCGGTCAAGAACAGGGACCTAGACACCGTGTTGTGATTTCAATGGAGTACCTGACAAGATTATTTTACACAAAACAAAGGGGTATTCCGTAAGAAAGAAATTTTAAGTAGCAACTTTGATAACAGAATAACTTCTCATGCAGTTCATTATTAGCGGTATATCTGTTATTTTCTGAAATGGTTATGTGAAATAAATATCATACAAGAAAAAAGCATGTTAATATCAGTTTAAACCTTGGATATTTGACTTGTAGATGTTATTGTTCCAAAGTTAAAAAGAGCACTACTCGACTTCACCCTCGACCCCCAACACTCATACTTTCAAATCTGCGATTTTGGTGTCATTATATAAACCTTGTATTTTTTTTTCATTTCATCTACAAAATATTTTGGATGACCCCATTTCCATTATCTGGGAGAAGCAAAACGATGTGGTGTTTGCATTTAGTAGAAATTATTTGCTCCGTAATCTATGGCTATTTTAATACAATGCAATTACCCTGACATTAAAAAATTATATCATATTTTAGTGAAATGTTTAAATTACAGTATGTTTGCAATGTCCTTTACTATGGCATACAGAAAATTATGTTGTAATCAGGGTATATATTTTGCTTGTTGTACAAATTAGTACCGAACTCTGTCCATCCTGCCCGACTGAATTTCATTACATCGGTTACCAAATTCGGAAACCGCGCATGCACAATATCTATAGCCACGCACATTTGGCTTCGCTGGTTGCAGTTTTACCGTTTATCTTTGGTTAGACTCTTTCGTTTTGCCATTTAGGGGGCAGCTTCAAAACGCATCCCCGGGCTGACCGGTGAGCCATGGCGATAGAACCGCATTCCATTGTTTAGAGCGAAAGAAATCGCTTCCAAGCCTTTAGCAAAATGGGCGGAACCGACAGTCAACCAGTGATTATGTTTTAAGCCGCCCTTAGTGTGGTTGTCGCAGTCCTTTGATAAGCACATACATCACCAGATGCGTTTCGTGAGCTCACCTATAGTATACAGAGGATCAAAATCACTTCATGAAAAATCACAAAATTTGACCCTGACTTTTTTACCAACTGTGGGCAGTTGAACGTTTTCAATGCGCATATTTTCTACTTTCTATACTGAACATGAAGGAATTTGGCGGAGAAATTAGGTTAGATTATGAAATATTTACACAGTAAACCACGTTTTGTAATTTAATAATACTCTCCTTCATATTGTCAATTATATTCATGCTAAAAGTGGTTTAATTGTGGCACGAGCCATGTTAAAAGTATAACATTCTTTCTTTTCAAAAAACAAATAATATAGAATCTGTTAAATTTGTCTACAATTGTTTGCATAAAAAATTCCACAAAATGAAATTGATAAAAAAAAATTCATGGATCAACAGCATGTTTAAACAGATTTAAAAACAGATTTTGGATGAGAGTTCTTTGCATGAATGTATTGCACAGAATTAACTTGATCTGATGAAACTTTATTGATCAATGACATGTTTTAAACAAATATGATACATTATATTTGTTACCCCCTCTGTTCAATGGAATGAACCAAAATATTTATGGGACTTCCCCTGATCTGAAGGGAAGGAGAACCGGAAAAATGATCGATAAAAACTGACGAATTTTTAACAAAATCATATTATTTCGAAGCTAAAACTGTTAAATATTCGCGATAACGACGGCAAACTGCCCTCGGGCATAATCAAGCGTTCAGGCATAAAAACATCGCATGAACCCCTAATTGAAAGATATGGCTTGGCTTTAATGGTCTATCAGTATCACATGGAGTTGCATGACCTCACAGTCACAGGTATACTGATAATGACCAAATGTTAAAAGACAATGTGTGAGGTCATGCTTAGCAGGACTACACAAAGCAATGAGAGAAATCCTCACTGAAGACACGCCAGGCTTATCAACTGCGTCGCATCGTTGTCATGACGTTGCCACAGCACGATTTCTCGGTAACGGTATTTGCGTTCTGAGACTCGTGTCTATAGCCGTTACGCTCTTATTCTCACGACCGGCGTGTCGATAGTCACTATCAATAATCAGATATAAATCAGAGATAATAATTGTCAAATTTGTGCGTGTCGATGTTTGTCGCCCGTTTTCACGATAAGCTTTCTATTCTAGCTCGTTCACGTAGCCCTCCCTCTGGGACCGTAGCACTGAAACAATATTATAATTGATAACGTGGAGTAATGCCTGTGGAAACTCGGGCTATATTTCTTCCAGCTCTAGCTCTCAAATACAGTCCGCATCAGGCAAATTTGAAGCTAGAGTCTCTCGAGCAACATTACACCGACTATTTCCAACGCCGATGATATCATAATCAACTTTTAAACTCTGTACATACCCTTTTCCTTCGTGGCATTCTTGCAGCAGATTATTGCCGAATGAGAACTTGTAAATGACGATAATGATTAAGATTTGTGTCGAGATGGGGTTGCAGCTGCGTCCATTGACAAACTTTCAGTGCGCTGTGATCATGATTCCCTCAACTGGTTGGAGCACCGCTCGAGCGGTATTCATTCTGTGGCAGTAAACAACCAGCGCTGGCTGCTACCAGTTACAACCGTATACTGCCGCATAGTGCTATATACAATATACATAGACCAGTTTTATACTGGTAGCAAGTCACAAGCACTCATCAATTTTTACTGGTTACTGGTAAGTGAATTGGGTCTCTAAAGGCACTCTGATATTGTTCTTACCCAGTCCACAAAGTCATTCAGTTCAGTTTCAAAATTTACAAACGTTATGTATATATAAATGGGCTTATTGAGCCTGGCAAAGCAATTATTATAATAACGTATGTTTTCTTAGTCCAGTTTTTCAATTATATTCCTTCAATATCGATCTTTACATTTGAATTTGAAGAATTTACTTCAAAGTTATTCCAGCATATGACAATTGTCTTAAGCTATATAGTTGAAGCTAAAATTAAGAGAATAAAGTTATTGAAAAGGGATCTTGTTTTCACTATCTGGACCAGGTAATAATTGGCTTTCTTAATGTTTATAATGTTTAAAATTAATAATCTGATACATTTAATTAATATACTTCATGCACTGATTGTCATCGAATCCACTGAATCTGATGATCTGCAATTAACTCTTGTGAAGCAAAGATCAGAAAGATTGTCACCATATTCAGACAAAATAATGGACCTGAAAACCAACTGTGTAAATCCCATTGGAATGGGGTAAAAATGGATCAGCCTCGAAAATCTTTCATATCTACCTCATTTCTTCCCTAAATTCCTTCATTTTTCAGCATAGAATGTCGGAAATATGCAGGTCATGAAAACATCAACTGCGCCACAATTGAGTAAAAAAATAGGGTCATATTTTTATGTTTCTTCATGTTTTTAATTCACTCCGTACACACACATGTCATTTATATTAGTCCCATGAACTGAAACTAGTTGAAGGAAGTAGTGTCTACAAACAGCGTCTCTCTTGAGCGAGGTGTATCTAAAGCTCAAGCCTCGTCCATCATTAAGGAGAAGGCATTGCTTATGGTGATACTTGATGATTATTATGCTCCAAATCTTAAAACAGTCAGGCCCGTATTCCAAAAACTTGTTTAACTAAACGCGATTTTAGCTTAAAATCGCCGTAATTTAAAATTGCGTTTAAGCAAAACGCGTTTAAATATTTTTAACAGTTTGCTTACTTAAACAGAAGCTTAAAAAAAAAAAAAAAAAAAACTGCGCCACAATTGAGTAAAAAAATAGGGTCATATTTTTATGTTTCTTCATGTTTTTAATTCACTCCGTACACACACATGTCATTTATATTAGTCCCATGAACTGAAACTAGTTGAAGGAAGTAGTGTCTACAAACAGCGTCTCTCTTGAGCGAGGTGTATCTAAAGCTCAAGCCTCGTCCATCATTAAGGAGAAGGCATTGCTTATGGTGATACTTGATGATTATTATGCTCCAAATCTTAAAACAGTCAGGCCCGTATTCCAAAAACTTGTTTAACTAAACGCGATTTTAGCTTAAAATCGCCGTAATTTAAAATTGCGTTTAAGCAAAACGCGTTTAAATATTTTTAACAGTTTGCTTACTTAAACAGAAGCTTTAAAAATGGATAACGTCGTCATTATTTAAAGACGCTAACTTGAGTGTATAAAAGCCCCTATTGTGTTTTAATGGTTGAGCGCACAAAGTGTATCACGGCTTTCCGTAGTGTTTAAGGTGATACACCAACTGCGCGAGAATGATATGCACGAATGCTGTTGTCAATTAGACAGTGCATTGAGCCGTGCGCTTGACGAAAACACACACTAAAACACTTCTTAAACTAGCCCCGGACTTAGTTTAAATTTTGACGCATTTTGGCGAAGTTACTCCTTTCTGGAATTGAGTTTACTTAAGCGCTACGTTTATCTCACATTTAAACGTTCGCTTAGCTTAAAATCGCGTTAAACACCTTTTTGGAATATGGGCCTTAATGTCCAACCAAACTTTATGCAAGTCTCGCTATTCATACTTGCTTGTCGCACGTGTCATAGCAACTACGAACCCTAGCCCACGCTATTTGGATGCCATTTAAAAGAATGCCAACAAACCTCGTGGTTGATCTTTGCGACGGTAACCTTTCTGAATATTCACATGCCTATATAAAGATGTTCTTGTTTATCTAAGGATCATTTTTATTGAGGGTCGCCTGGCGAAATCAACGATAAGGTGAATATTTTAATGCTGTAAAGTTTACGAAGTATTGAGCTTAGGGCAGTAACAAACATGCATACAAACATGGCGTTTTTTTCTTTGTAGACAAAATTTTTGTCTACTTTTATCTTTGTTTTTTGAATTTGCTCTTGAAAAAGCAATAGTTAAGATCACGATTATCCCGTGACTAGCCTCAATCACATTTGCCAAATAGGCACAGTGTTTTCAAAGGAATAACAACAGGCCGCCTCTTAAAGCCTCGTGTTTACAATGTTGCGAGCACGGAAAGGAACTGCACACGAACAGTTAATTAGCAATAGCTCCACAGTCACCTGATCACCACCAGATACACATGCATAGCAATCCACGTAGTGTCACATTCAATTATAGTTCGTCACTTATATTTGATAAAAATTCTGTTTCTTTTTGGAAATTGTCCATATTTGATCTATTTGGAATGTTGAGTGTAAATTTAGTGAAATTTGTTGAAATTGGTGATTGTAATTTTGTGCCAATAATGTGGTTTGATGAGGCATCGTAATTAATTCTTCTTTCTGTTGCTGAGTGATTTTTTTTTCTTTACCTGAGTCCGCCCTCAATTGGTAGCTATTGGTATAGCAAATCAGTGCTGCCAGACGATGGCGGTCACTCAAGCCTCGTCGATATAGCAAACACCAAAACGAATCAAAATTATAAAGAAAGAAATCCCAAACCGACTTTAGGCGCTTTGAGTGGGTCTTCATGGGTGTTCCCATGACCCACACACGTACTCGTCGTTAGGACAACATAGAAAAAAATCAGAATTTTCGTTAAGATTTAGCTTACGTGTTAAACCAATGGCGAAGTCTAATTGGGAATTTCTGGCCGCGCCCGCCCTCCCATGCTGATTGATAATAGAGGAACTGATGTTATTACCACATTCGGCAAACCACTGAACTTGCCGGTTTTTAAACTTGAAAGAGTTTTGAATTGGTAACTGAATAGTGTGGCAAACGTATACAATGCAGTCAAGTTGTTGATTGGAAGAAGGTCGCCTTGACCACTGTAAGCTATCAGTCAATGTGCGCCATGGATTAGAATTTCTACCGTGTAACGTTGCAAAATTCAGCAACTCAAAGGCAAAATTAGTATTTAACGTTCAGAAAGGAAGTTGGGTGAGGTAAATTCCCGCTTGTGATATTTTTTCCATATCAAGCTAGTAGGCCTATATTTGTCAGATTCACTGCGTAAATTATAAACACGTTGAACATGGTACCCCGGGGGGATGGGGGGGGGGGGATTGGCATTTCAGAAGTGTAGTATTTTAATGTAAGCAGGTAAAATACACCCCTTCCATTTCAGCAACACAGTCACAAAGACCCAATAAAAACAAAAAATAAGTGTTTATGAAACAAGTGGCGTGTCAGATTCTTTTCGGGGGGGTTGGGGTTGATTTTTTGGGAGGAAAGTGAAATTCCGATGCAGGGCAAATCTAAAAAAATGGACATTTTTAACCAATTATGGCTCCAACAGTCGCTTAATTTGGCCCAAAATTGTGATTTAAATCCCAAATCGCTGATTTGTTTCCTTTCGCCCGCGCCGGGGGGGGGGGGGGTTGCACCCAGTGCGCAGCCACTGCCTAAAACCGTAGGATGGGAGACACCGGCTAGATTGAATTTTACAGAAAACTGGCAATTGATCCTGTCTCCTAACTTTGCTGTGATTTGCAATATAAACTAATGCCTTGTTTTGCTAGGTTAAGCGGAAAATTCTTTACTCGATGTCTTGTCATTAAAAAAAAACCAGTTAATTGGCAGCGTGCAAAAAAGTGTTGGCTTACAAGATAGTCACTCCAGGATGATATTGTGACTGCTTTCACCTTTGAGGTATAAAATTATTTCAAAAAAATTTATGTTTTTATTGCTGAATCTTGTTTTAATTTATAGTTAGGCATATTTTTTTTAAGGACTGACGAAGGTTATTACTGGCAATGAAGATTTCAATTTTCCTCCCTGGCATTACTTCAAATAAGCACCAGAGTTCTGCACACAGCCCTGACACAGCATTCATATACTTTACAAATTCTCAATTCATGGAACGTTCTAAAACTCACACTCATTATACAAGAGCACCCTGGTGTCAGGGATGAGTCACGATACTAGAATGATAAGGTTCAGATCATGTTATGCAGGTATACAAGGGAGGTCACATAACCAGGTCCCGGAAGGACAATATAATAGTAAAATCCAACCTTATATAAAGTAAGCCAAACAAGGGCCACATATAAACACAGTCCATTGTGAGTTTGTATACCGTATATGACCGGTGTTTTCAGTGTACATGTACAATAGTTCCAATGCATTCGCAATGTGGATGGATTTTTGCATTAAAAATTGAAAAGAAGCAATAATAAAATGTAAACTTTTAACATTCTGTCTCATTATAGCATTGCCTTCAACTGGCGGCCTTTCAGGGGAAAGGGGAACAAGGTGGGAAGGTCATCACATGTTCTTATTATATGCAAATAAGTCAGAATAATGTTGGGTAGAAAATAATATTTTAAAAAATAGGGGGTGGTTAATAAGTAGTACACATCAAACTTTTTTTTTAATCAAAAATTCAATTCATCTTTTCAAATTTTCAAGAAAAAAAATAGACACAAACAAAGTCTATATTGAAAAATACAATGTACAAGTGCGCCAGCAAGTCCTTGAATCAACAATGGCTTGGCACTCTAGCCTTTTATTATCTAATCTCTATGAGTAAAGTATTTCACTGTCTCCACACATCGTTTACTCACAAAGAGTTCGTAGGGTACCAGAACAACACCCATGGCTAGATTAGAGCGTTGGCTGTTGAACTCCCCCGTAGGTGCTTGTTGTAGTTTCCAGAAGTCAGTCCAACGGCAAGACCTTTTTCAAACATCAGCGCAATCATGGGCAAAGCTCTAAAGTATGTGAAGTCAGCAACATAGTTGATAGGGTTGTCATACACTAAAGTGATGGTTGAGGATGGCAATTGATGGCGTATTCCTTTGGTTGCACCGATTAGCTGCTGCATGATCGGAAAGGTCTTCTAAACAAAGACTGGGCCGGACGGGTTGGAAGGGACTCAAGCAAGACGAATCATTTCATATGTGTTGCAGGGTATCATCTGGAATTTGCATGGGTGATGTGGATCCCTTCCCCAAAGGGTTATATAATCCATAGGATGATGCCAAGGAATGGGCTAAGACGTCACTTTGTAGCACTCTGTGCTCTATGAGTGAGTTATAAATTTGCAGAATTCTTTAGTTTGAGCGACTCTTCCGTCAACTATGAACTATCACCAAACGTGATCCGGAAGGTTCGACCCCAGATGTGTATTTCGCACATTCATCGTGTCCCCAATATCACAGACTACAGCAGATCAGGTTTTAGGACAAACATGGGTGCAAAATAATAATTAGCACTCTAGTTAGTGTTTCTTTCGTAAAACAACCTAATCTAAGGTCAAAAGCTACAGAGCAGCGGATCACATGCAAGGATATTTACATTGGCTAAAATTAAACTCCGTCTTTAGTTAGAAGTACTAATTAAGCACAAAACCCATAATATGACAGTTAGTCATAGATAGGATTCATCAGCCACAATAACTCATCCAAAATGAATGTAAAAAAATATTTAATTGCTAAATATGTCGTGATGGAAAAATAAATATCTCATAATTATATATCGTTGGTAAATCGATGGCCAAAAATATGTTGCATTATTTAAGTGATTACATAATTTCTTGAAGATCCAAAATGATTATATTAATTTTTTAAAATTCCTTAATTTGAAATCAAGATGAAAATCAAAACAAAAAGCAAATATTTTTTAACTGGGAAAATATTAGTTATAAAGCGAATAAGCCTTTAAGATCGCTTATACCTTCAATAACATAAGTTTGGTGATTGAAAAGCCCCCGGGACTAAAAATCTCTTGAACGTCTGAGTGATCTTGGCGAATCTAGATCTAAAATGTGCTAAGTACGATTGAAAATCTGTGAGGCATGTGTCATTGAAAAGCGAGTAAATATAAGATAATGGACACATATATCAGACTGGCAACATGTCCCTGACAAGGTCTGCATATACCAGTATCTTGACGGACATATTTCACATTTTTGATGGATTTAGTTTGTTCTTGTGTATTCTTGTGGCTTATTTTCCAGATTCAATGATTTGTAAATATAGCTTTTATAATTTGTTAGTTTCGATATGATGCAATATACATATTTGGCGTAGTTTTTAAAAATCATATTTCAAATCGAGTTCAATTAACTCTTCTTTAGGTCCATTTAATTAGAAATCCGTGTACAGTAATTCCCCTCAAATCAATTACTTAATGTATTGTAGCAACCATATATACAGTACATTTAACCATTATATCTCCTCTCCTATCAAGTTACTAAATCGTGATGAGTTTGTATAATTACTATCTTCTTTAGATCTCCCGATCAACAAAGTGCAGATTGTAAAAAGCAATCAGACATTAGCATGCTAGCATGTAGCTGACGATTGTAACCAGATGATCGTTTATATGACCTTCTTTAAAAGGTTTGACACATCAAGTCAAGGACATTGAAACTTTGTACAAGCAATAACCGTAGATGCGTGTGATGGCTATATCAGCTGACAAATTGCTAATATATGTCTACTTGAATTCATTGCTGAACTCACCCAACGAGCGCTATGGCATTTATACGATGGTGTGCTGAAACAGTTCAGAGCATAGGTAATCGTCGGTAGCGATTGGAATACGTGAGTATATTCATATTTCATTTAACTAGAATTTCTTAATTATGGATAAATTTGATTTATAGAATAATCATAAATTAATGAACTGTATGGCGACATCAAAGTACACTCAGTGAGAAACACTCGAGGGATGGTGTGTACAAAGGTGCGGCTTACAGTACAGCAGCAGATTTCAATAAACAGTAACTCATTAAAATAACAGGTAAATGCATAATATAATATTACACACGCACGCCTAGGCTAGATATATTTTGAAATCAACATTTACCTTTTCAAAGGAACGTAACACAGATTTTATTAGCTGGGCGCCGGACGATTTTAACCCTATGGTCCCTGACATTTTGCGCACAGTGGAGCAGAAAAAATGGGATCCAGGCGCTGGTTCTTGTCTCTACTATCAGACTATGGCGCCCGGGTCTTGTGACATGTACATGTACATGGACAGCATTCATTTTACAAACATTTGCAAAATATCGAAGTTGTCCTATAAATATTCACGTTGAATAATCTAGCGAAGGCCAAATTACGAAGGTACTCATTCCCAAGCAACTTCTACTGCATTATTTACCTACTAGGCGGTCACCCGACTTTTGCTATTACCTATCTGTCTTAAAATACTTGCTTGAAAACCGTTGATGTTTTTTTTTATTTTTTTTTTTTTTGCGTTTACCCGGCTTTTGCGATTAGTAACACCCCCGCAAACTTGTTCTGGCGCAGCCCCTGCTACACCCAACCACCAAATATGAACGCGGTATGACCTGTGATATAACGGCAGACAGACAGACAAACAGATATCCAGCGAGAGGTGAGGAGAGACAGATTATCTTGCAACACAAGTCATAAATCCTTTGTAATTGTAATTGCAAACACTCGACCACCCTACCTCGCGCCCGAACTCGACCTTTGCCAAATCTCCAGACACTGATAAACCACTATAATATAGCCTAATGTTATGTTACTTTCATTAAGCATTGATTTTAACTAAGAACCATTATGTAAATTGATAAAAACCTCGATAAACAGCTGGGTAATTTGAAGATTTTTGACTTCTGTTCCGCGTTGACTTAATAACAAGCCTGTTCCAGACGTGACCATATGCGGGCTCACGTGACCGTGAATTAGATCCTTTAGGGGACCACAGGTATGCGATAGTAAACCCCGTTACGGTACTTTAATTAGGTGAATGAAAACCTTGTTACTTGAAAGAAGTAACTGCACCAATATCGCCTGCTATACTGATGTTGATGCAAATGGCATGCGAAATCGGGTCGTAAAAGACAAGCACTAAAGATGATTGAAAAAGCCTCTACTGATTCCTGGGCTGCAATCTAGCCTTTCACCTTATACGTATCTTCTCAAGTCTTCCAGAGGCAAGTACAAATTTAATATTCTCTCAGGTAATAGCTGGTAATCCACATATGTTGCCCAGTACTACGTGTGAAACACACGTTACCCAATACCGAGCCACCGAGCTTTTCTCGTTCAAAGGCGTCTATTGGGTATTTAATATGCAAAAGCTGTAGCGTTTAGGTCATTCATATTGTAATTTTATTCTATTGGTAGGATAGGTTGTGCATATTATTAAATTATTAAGTGAATTATTTAATCGCAGTGAAATCGCAATATCCTGAATTTATAGATGTTTTCTAGTGTGTATGTGCACAACCTTCAAATTAGCACTGTTACCATAAACACTGATATTATTTCATACACAGGCTGTCCAAACCAAAAAAAAATTAACACTCCGGACAAACTGGGCTTTTTGATGGGTACTTTATTTGGTATGTTCTTAAACCAATCAACCAATATCATTTGCCGTTCAATTCCTTCCAATACAAAAGATATTCTTCATCAAAAATCATTGCAAATTTGTAAGATTGTGAGAAACATAATTTTGTAACATGCATATACATTGTAATAAAGTGTGAACATTGTATTTATGATCAGGAATACTTTGGTGTACGTTTTTCATTAGCAGACACGAAGGCAATAGCAATAGCATCATCAATTCTACCTGACTCTCTTTACACTGAATGCTGAAACCAAATAAAAACAAACCAAACGTACAATCAGACGCTTCCGTATTGAATTCCTAAGGAAACCTATGATTCTGTACACAGAATAACAAAAAATGAAACAAAAACAAAAGAAAGCCATGATAATAGGCCTACATGGACTAGAGTAGAAGTCGGAGTTGGAAACAAAGGCACCAGTAGCAGGCCTAGCAGACCCCATACTGAACAAAATGGCAAAAACTCAAACCAACAACTCTCTTGTTAGAAGAGATCAAACGATAAGCGCTTGGCAAAAAACAGGTGACAGGAATCTTGAAGTCTTCCTTCAATAAAAAAGAAAGATTTTTTACCTTTTAAGATGGAAAGAAGATATGCTTTGATTCTGAAGTCTCAGGTATTCATGTTGCTTCGTGTATTTCAAATGTCCAAAGCCAGTGGGACCAATGTGATTTTGTACTCTCATTTTTTACGAAGCATATCTTTAATAATAAAAATAATAATAATAATAATAATAATAATAATTGTCACTTATAAAGCGCTACAACAAAGTATCTAAGCGCTGTACATAGTCACACAAACACACACTCAAATACAGTTTCTAAACTAAATATAAGCATAATGATTGTAACATTTCAATTATTAAAAAAGAAAGAAGGGGTTCAGCATATGACAATTTGACACCCATACTAACTCACTCTGATAGCGTAGCGAGCATGCAAGAGCGTAGCTGCCAAGTATCTAATGTGAAGCACCCTATGTCTGGACAGATACCTGCTTCCAACCGCCTTAAATCCAGTTTCTTAAAGCAAAGTCCAACCTCTTGAAACAGTCTCTAAGGAGAGTGGCCTTGTGGAAAGAAAGACTTGCCATTAACCAAGTAACATCTATTGGTATTGAACCTGGTGAGCATCTCCAACCTGGAGCTGACCCCGCATAGGCTGAATGGCGATGCCTCAACAGACTGAGAACCAGAATTGGCTGATCTAAGGTTTCCTTGCAGAAGTGGGGCTGCCTGGAAGCAGATCAGGACACTACCTGTGGTTGTAGAACAGCACCGCAGACAATGGAACATCTCTTGGTCTGCCCACTGCTGGAGCAACAATGCACAAACAAGGACCTTGCGGAATTCAGTGAAGCAGCCAGACGTTGTACCCATCTTTTGCTGGATCATATTTGAGAACCATGTTTGGACACGATAAGAAGAAGAAGACTCTGATAACAAAAAAGTGTCTTTAGTGTATTTTTAAAAGTGGAAACAGTTGGTGCATTTCTAATATCCACCGGGAGCCTGTTCCGCATAAGGGGAGCTGCAATGACAGAAGCTCGGTTCCCATACATAGTCGTGGACCAGCACTAAGAAGACCTTAATCTTAATAAGATTTTGAAGCGGATGCGTTTTAGTCAGTGTAGATTGTTCAGAACAGGCGAAATGTGATCATATCGGTTTGTCAAAGTTACATGTCTCGCTGCTGAATTCTGTACACGTTGTAAATGTGCAATATGACTGAAAGGGACGGGGAATTATTACTGTCTAATCTATTGGACACAAAAGCATGAATCACGCGTACTGTGTCAGGTTGATCTAAATACCTTACGGATCCATCCAATCTTGTAGATTCCAAAAGACGCACAGCGTGCGATGTTCTTAATGTGATCTTTCATTTGTTTAGTTTCTTTAGTTCTACATGTCAGACTGTATTGAAATATATAGCAAATAAAAGCTTCAAATCAGTACCAAGCAAAGATCCATGTGTATTTTTATTTTTAACACAATACCCAGGTCCCGAGTGATAACATTTTTGGACAGCCTGTATAATGTATATCGCTGTGTTGCTATGTTCGTCTTTTCTAAATGCAATATTAGACTTAAACGCTTTTGACATCCATGTCGCTAGCTGTTATTACAAATTAACCCTTTATCATTGTTAATATTCATTTCATTATCGAATACCGAAGCAAACAGTGCAACAGCTAATTCAGTCTTTCACACTACGTCATGATTCATTTTCTAACAGAGTGATATGAAGGAAAGAAAACGCCAGAGTTGATCACGAGAACAAAATTTAATTGTTCTGTTTTGATTTTATGAAAACATTAAATCTACTATTGTGTGTTCAGCTCCCTTATAAATATTAGTTATAATTTCAAACAGATTCTTGATATCGCGGAACCTAAGAGGTTTTTTTGCAGGAAATTCCAAATTTAAGAAAAATGCCTAAGGCTTTTTAATTTAGACTAACTTTTAAATTAAGCGCCTTGATGCCGGGCGCCAGTAGAGCTTGGCTGTGAGTAGACTGTCATTATTGGTTAACTAAGATAGAGCCGAATTGAATGGCTATGGACTCTAAAATTTGTAGTTGCTTTCATCAATATACATAGCTTCATCTGTAGGATTGGTAATCATAGTGGAATAATTATGTTAGACAAATCCTGAATTGCTGGCTAACCTTTAGGTTTCGCCATCTTGAATTATGGCATGATCACAAGTCATTAATTCCACTGCTTCTCCAGCCGTAATATGTTGCACTCTCATCCCTATGGTGTGATGTATAACTCTGGATTATATATGATTCACTGCTCAAAAGAACCTCATTTACTAGGAATGAGAGTGCGACATTTTCCCGCGAGAGAAGCAGTTGGAGTGGACCACATCATCCAAGATGGCGACAGCTCAAGGTTAGTCATCAATTTTGGATTTGTCTATCATAATTTTCCCAAGTTACTGGAGTGTGACAATAATGTTGGGTTACGTTACTAACGAGCTGTCTTTGAAGTCTTTATGCATCTCTACATTGATCACGTCATGTTTGAAATGCACCGCCTTTATTCACGTGCGTGTAATGCGGCGGCTAAGAGTCAGCGCGTGTGCTCTAAGGCTACAGAACCTTGCAGTGACGTCACTGGTTAACTCTAGACAGAAGAAGGTATAGTGCCGGCGAGTTTAATCATGGTCATCTGTACGTTATCATGTTAGCATCAAACACAGTTCCTCAGAGAATGCACATCCATCATTGTTTACCACTCTGAGCAGACAGTTTTGTATTTGAAAAAGCTACGGCGTTTGCAGGCTTAAAAAGTTCGTTTCGGCAAAAATGCGCCTCAAAGAAGCAAAGGATTACCCGGTAATTGGTTTGCCACACAGCGACACATTATCCGTCGGCCTTGCTTCACAGTCGCCAGCGCTTATCCTATTACTCTATCCTTGATTCGCTAGGCGCATGCATGGATTCCGTGGTAGTTAGAAGTGAAGGTATATTTACACTAGCCAATCACAAGCAAGTAGGTGACTACTTACTCATGGCGCGAATTACGCATGTCACTGCTGCCGTTCAGTTAAAACTCGCGGTGAAAGCCAAGTCTATGGGAAAATGACGTGTATTGTGCAACACCTGGTAACAATACAGGATTCCTAAAACTGCAATTTTTGGTTAAATATTGTATTTGGGTTCTTCTTAGAGTAGATATCAACATAAAATCAAGTTTTCAAAAAGTGTGATGTAAGCGCAAGTCTTATTTGAATTTTCGTCTTTTAGAACCTTTTTCGCTTGTTTGAAAAAAACAATGTTTCTGCCCTTAATTTGCAGCCAAATAAACAATTTCATTTTTATTGCTGATTCGGGTTGTCTTATGGCCCTTCACATGTGGCATAAATTCGTACAAAAATTCCCTCGGAAAGTGGTTCTTGGGGGGGGGAGGGGTCCCCCCTGGGCAATAACGGGAGTGAAAAACCTTGGTTACTTAAATGTAAAGTTTGGCAATTCTTTTATCGCAACCCAGCCTGCTGCTTTTCTTGTATGTACTCAAATCACCATAAAAAAACAAGTAGTAATTTTCTTCCTTAGGAGGTCCTTCGCTTAGATCTCTACAATCACGAAAATGAATTGTTTCCTCTGATATCACTCGCCTCCCTTCCGCACCCCCCCATAAGCCACACTAAAAACTGATTGCTGGATGTGAATGACGCATTATTTGACAGTTCTGTTTAGTGCCATGGGAACACCTATTTAAATTTAAAAGTACTGCATGATATCACATAAAAATCACCCTTGTTGCTTAGCAATATCAAAGTTATTCCCTAGGTGGTCACTTCGCAGCACACCGAACAACACACGAAAAAAAAGTGAATTCTTCTATGATATCGCCTCGCTTCCCCATCTCGCTCCCCTTCAAGCACACTAGAAACAGTTTGCTGGAAGTGATTACACAATACGGAAGTTGTCTTTTATTGCCTATGGGAACACCTGTTCGTCTGAGGTCGGTACATATTATTTTGAGCTACATTCCCTCTGATATGTCATTAATGTCTCGGAATGATTCAAAGATCGATTTTGTTAGATACATGAGTAGAGTAGACCTACACCTTTGATTTTCCCTCAGAGCCTGGTCGATTCCCCTTCATAAAAAGCTTGCTTGCAACCACTCTATCTGGGCTTCTAAGATACATGATTCAATTAATATATAAGCTTTGTTTCGCTGTTTTCTTTCTTTGTATTAAAGTTTTGCAATTCTGTTATCGCTTCCCATCCGCTTTTTTTTTTACTTTACTGTCATCAAAATAAAATAAGAAGTATTAAAGTTCTTCCCTAGGAGGTCACTCTGCTAGACTTCTTATAATACACGAAAATGAATTCGTTTTCCTCTGATTCACCTCGCTCCATTTCTCGCACCCCCTTTTAAGAACACTAAAACTGCGTGCTGTATGTAATTACGCATTATTTGAAAGTTCTGGGGTAGTGTATGGGAACACTATTAAATTTTAAAATTTTCTATATTAAAATTGTGCATAAGCAAATATCAATTTATTCCTATGTGGTCACGTCGCTATCCACCCGAACAACCCACAAAAAGTGAATTCTTCTTGATATCGCCTCGCTCACCTATCTCGCTCCCCTTTCAAGCACACTAGAAAGGCATTGCGGCCTAGTGAATACACAATCATGACAATACTGACAGTTGTCTTTAGTGCTATGGGAAAACCTGTCGTCTGCAGTGTACACAAATCCTTTGCTTTACATTCCCTCTGCGATTCATTAAAATGCTCGGATTATTCAAAAATCGATTGTGTTAGATACATGAGTTAGAGTAGACCTAAACCTTTGATTTTCACCTCAGAGCCCTGGTCGCTTCCCCTTCATTAAAATGCTTGCAACCACTCTATCAGACGCTTTCTAAGAGACCCATGATGCCAATTAATATATAATCTTTTTTTTCGATGTTTCTTTTCTTTGTATTAAAGTTTTGCAATCTATGTTATCGCTTCCCCATCCCGCTGTTTTTTTTTAATTACTGGCTTTCAAATAAAATAAGAAGTATTAAATTTCTTCCCTCGGAGGTCAGTCGCTATGAATTCTTATACTACACAAACATGAGTTCGTTTTCTTCTGATATACCTCGCTCCATTTCGCACCCCCTTTTAAGCACAACTAAAAATGACTTGCTGGATGTGATGACGCATTATTTGACAGTCTGTTTTAGTTGCCATGGGAAACCCTATTTAAATTAAATTTACTGCATGATATCACATAAAAATCACACATTGTGCATCAAGCAAATATCAAATTTATTCCCAATGGCACTTCGCTATCAACCGAACAACCAACCAAAAAAGTGAAATCTCTCTGATATAGCCTCGCTCACCTATCTCGCTCCCCTTTTCAAGCACACTACGAAACCGTTGGCTGGACAAGTGATGTGATTAACAATACTGACAGTGTCTTTAGTGCTATGGAACACCTGTCGTCCTTTGCAGTGTACACATCTTTGCTATACATTCCTCTGCGTTCATTAAATTGTCTCGAAATTATTCAAAGACGATTTTGTTGATACTGAGTAGAGTAGGCCTAAACCTTTGATTGTCACCTCAGAGCCTTGTCGCTTCCCTTCATTAAAAGGCTTCAACCTCTATCATGACGCTTCTAAGGTACATGATTCCAATTAATGTATAATCTTGTTTTCGCTGTTTCTTTTTTGTATTAAAGTTTTGCAATTCTGTTATCGCTTCCCCATCCCGATGTTTTTTTTAAATTAATGGCATCACAAAAATAACGAAGTATTAAATTCTTTCCATAGGAGGTCACTCGCTATGACTCTCTTATAATACACGAAAAATGAATTCGTTTCCTGATATCACCTCGCCTCCCATTTCTCGCACCCCCTTTTAAGCAACACTAAAAACTGCTTGCTGTATGTGATACGCGATTATTTGACAGTTTTTTTGTTTTTTTAAACACTATTTAATTTTAAAATGTTCGGTATTAAAGTTGTTGCATACGGCAACTATCAAATTTATTCCTATGTGGTCACTTCGCTATCACACCCGAACAACAGACAAAAAAGTGAATTCTTCTATGATATCGCCTCGCTCCCCTCTCTCGCTCCGCTTTCAGTACACACTTTTTCAAGACAATTTACAAATAAGCGCGCCGCTATTACTCGCTTACTGAATGGTGACGTCATATTTGTGACACAGCTTGGGAGATTTTGAAATTCGTTAGATGTGTGTTCATGACGTTCGAGAAACTTTTTTAGACCTAGGTGATCAAAATATGTTATATTGCGCAATGAATGGAATGGAAAAATCCGGATGGTCTCGTCATCGGAAGCTGAAATGAAACAGATTTAAATAAGAATTTCCGTTGTGGAGTGTTGGTGTTTGTTTTATGTTTGTAAAGTTTGGCGCCAGGTTCAATCCGAGAAATTGCGGGTTGAAAAGTACTCCAAATAATGTAGATATGCGCGATTTATAATGTGACTAGTGAGATGTGTATATCTGTGTCGGTATTACTTAGATATCCTGAACCCACAGTGTCCTCATTGCAAGGTGACATTCACTTTAAATAAGTTGACAATGGAAAATTGCATGGCTATTTTCCGGCAGTGGAACCAAGTTTGAACTGGGAATTCCATAGAATTTGATGCTGTCATAATTATATTGCGCGGAAAAGTGTTTGTGGGCGCGGCTCAAGCAGGTTGGCATGACACGTACAAGTACACACATTCGATTGTGTGTATATTAGGTCAGTCACCCGAATGCTATACACATGCGCGAATTGCCATCGGGCACTTGCCACTAGAATCTCTATACAGGCGTTAAAATGGAAGCTGTGTTTTGTGCATTCAAGCATATAGAAACAGTTTGCGGAAGGATACAAGACTGACAGTTTGTTTTAGTGCTAAGGAAACACCTGTCGTTGCCAGAGTGTACACATCTTTGAGATACATTCCCTCTGCGTTTTCATTAAAATGTCTCGAATTATTTAAAGATCGATTTTGTTAGATACGATGAGTAGAGAGGCCTAACTTTGATTTTCACCTCAGATCCTTGGTCGCTTCAACTCATTAAAATGCTTGCAACCACTCTATCATTACGCTTCTAAGATACTGATTCAATAAGTATAATTGTTTTCGCGTTTTCTTTCTTGTATTAAGTTTTGCAATTCTGTTATCGCTTCCCAATCCCGCTGTTTTTTTTTTTTTTTTTTTTTTAATTTACGGGCATCACATAAAATAAAGACAGTATTAAATTTCTTCCCTAGGAGGTCACTCTGCTATGACTCTCTTATATAATACACGAAAATGAATTCGTTGCCTCTGATATCACCTAGCCTCACTTCTCGCACCCCCTTTTTAAGAACACTAAACAACAATGACTTGATGTATGTGGAGTTACGCATTACTGAAGTTGTCTTTTAGTGTTATGGGAACACCTATAAATTTTTAAAAATTTTCTGTATTAAGGTGTTGGCAAAGCAAAATATCAAATTATCCCTTGTGGTCACTTCGCTCTCACACCCGGAACAACAGAAAAAAAGGAATTCTGCTTCTGATTATCGCCTCGTCCCTATCTCGCTCCCCCTTTCAAGCATAATAGCAAACGTTTGCTGGAAGTGATTCACATATGGACAGTGTTTTTTAGTGCTAAGGGAACACCTGTCGTATGCCAGTGTAACATCTTGTGCTATACATGCCTCTGCGATTTCATTTTAAAATGTCTCGGAATTATTAAAGACATTTGTTAGATACATGAGTAGAGTAGCATCCTAAACCTTTGATTTTCACCTCAGAGCCCTGGTCGCTTCCCCTTCATTAAGATGCTTGCAACCACTCTATCATGACTCTTCTAAGACACATGATTCAAATAATGTATAATAATTTTTTGCTTGTTTTCTCTCTTTGTATTAAAGTTTTGCAATCTTTTCGATCCCCACCGTTGTTTTTGGTTGTTTTTTAATTACTGGAACACAGGAAATAAGAAAGTATTAAATTTCTTACTATGAGGTCACCTCGCTATGACTCTCTTACAATATACGAAAATGAATTCGTTTTCCTCTGATTTAACCTCGCCTCCCTTTCTCGCACCACTTTTTAAGCACACTGAGAAATGCTTGCTTGATTGTGTTAACGCATTATTTGACCGTTCTTGTTTAGGGAAATGGGAAATCCTATTGAAATTTTTAAAAATTTCTGCTATTTTAATTGTGATACGCAAATATCAAATTTATTCCGCGGTGGTCACTTCGCTATCACACCCGTACAACACACGAAAAAAAGTGATTGCTTCTCTGATATCGCCTCTCTCCCAATCTCGGACCCCCCTTTAAAGCACACTAGAACGTTGTTGCTGGAAGTGATTACAAAATACTCAATACTGACAGTGTCTTTTAGTGCTATGGGAAAACCTGTCGTCTTATAGTGTACAACATCTTGCCTAACACTCCCTCTGCGATTTCATTAAAATGTCTCGGAATATTTTTTTCAATATTATAATTTGTCCTTTAAACCTTTAAATTTTTGCTTATGTTAGACACTAATTTTTGGACGCATAGTTTTAAAGATCCATGGCCCTATCGCTAAAAGCCTCGTTCCCAGAACCCCAGATTTTACAGGAAGTGGTTAAAAAATTTTTGGTATCAAAAGAAAGCTACTATTTTTCTATTTACCATGTGAAATCGTAGGGATGTTGGTTTGGATGTTGTGAGCGAAATGTGCCCTTCAAGTTGGCTACAATATAATGTTTACACAGTACTCTATGGGATTGTAAAATCACGTTTTAGCTCTCACATCAAAACGGGAGATGAAATATCGGCGCGACCTTACAGATGGAAATTGGAAGTTGTGGTGGAAGCCATTCTATAAAGATAAAAAACTTATAGACTTAATCGGGCCATCACTTTAAAAAAAGATACCTTTTAAATAACATTTTCTGTAACAGTTAGGGAAACTCATTTTACTATTCTACTACTTAACACTTATGTTACCAAGAACACCATCTTGAACTCCTTAATTGACACATTGATGTTCACATTTGATACTTGGTTGAAAACTACTGTTCAGTTTGAACACTTACTATTGAGCAGAAGGCGTCTGGAAGCAAGTGTTCAATTTGTAACAGTTTGGAACATCGGAAGGCGTGCTACTTAGAAAGTGTTCAGAAAAGTTAATTAAAGTGTTCAGAAACATAAAATTAAAGTGTTCAATATTTAAAGCGTTAAATCCCGAACATGCAATAATGTCAGTGGACAAAAGGGAGAATGCTATAGGAATCTTTGCATGGGCAGTAGTAGCTTCACAGTTAATGTGTTGGGGAACCATTATTTGCTTTATGGGTATTAGGTGAAATGGTACCCTATACGATATTGCATTAAATTTCCGGACATCATAGCAAAATCAACGGTGCCCATTTTTCTAATCTAAACTCCACCCGTTACATTGACAAATATTACAGTAGCACTTTCATGATTTCATCAACTTAATTGACATGATGGAGATGGCCATACTGCCATACTGAAACCAAAAAATTAAATAATCGCGGTTCAAATAGCAATTGAACTTATAAAAAAGTTAATCCTCCGAAATTTGAAAGCTATTTAATTGGCCATAAACATTCTCCAAAGCGGGTTGTTTATGCCTAGAATTGGGGTCTTTGTATCAAGGTGCCATGGTCTTCTTACGATCGGTGACACTTTTTAACATGCGGATATTAAAGTAATTATGTAACGATTTTCACCATGGATTCAGTATTATTGCAGACAAAGTAAGTGATGCAAAATCTCAAATAAATTTACGGAAAACCTGTTTGTCATGACGGTTGCAATAAGATGGGCAGAATTTTAGCATGCGGTTTCTTTATGTAAGACACGGGATGGTCTGTATTTAAAGGAAATATTTCCTGGAACATTCTTTGTCCGTTGAAATTAAATGTATTCAAAGACGCTGGAGTAATTTTCATTACAGAGAAACCCGTATTAATCCCGTATTTGGAAACAATTGTAAAAATGACTGTAAATTTTCAGTGTGAAAGTGAATTAGCTTTTTTTGTAACAAAACCGCTATAGGAGTAGGAAATTACATATATTTCGAAGAGTGTGATAATCATTATTTTAAAACGTTTATTAACACTTAACGCCTAAGGGTTTGCACTTCCGGTTAGTGCAAAACGGGGGGGTTCCTAGGGACCCCCCCCCTAATATACCAACTTTCTAAAGGATTGTTTAGATGAAATCCACAACATGTTAGAAGGCTTCAAAAGAATCAACAAATAAAGAACTAATAAAAACTCAAGAAACGTGTTCATTAAAAAAATTAGGGGCAAACCACATTGATTTATTTCGCGTCAAAAATGTGCGAAAAAGACACTAATTTGTTTCTGCATTTCTACGGCATTGCTCGCCTAGATGGTCCTGATGTCTTTAATTGGTGACTGAAGAATGTTGAAGAATGAACCATATTTTACCATATAAAGCACAACATAAATTTCTCATGCCATTTTATATTGTTTAGGTTACTTGTATAATTACCATAGGTTCCTACAGTAATCTGCTACATGATGTAATAAAATATAATGGCTCCAATGCCTACTATACTTATGCAAGATTTGTGTAATGATTATTACTTTGTTTATGTACTGGTGTATGAATTATGAATTCAGAACACCAGGAACTCATAATAAGATTTTCATTTTTGTCATGGGCACTTCCGTAGTGGCATAAGGGGGGGGCTCCTAGGTTAGTACCCAACTAATAACGCAAAAAACGAACGATGGATTGGAATTTTTTTTTGCACCAATGCAAAACGCACTAAAAGTTAGACAAATACAAAAAAATAGAAACCAAATATATTGCAGCGTAAAAAATCGCCGGCGAAAATAAAGTTGGCGTACCTAGGAGGAACCCCCCCCCCCCTTATGCGTTTAAGTGTTAATTGATGATTCCTGAACAAACAGTTTGCCCGTAGTTTACAGGCATTTAACCCCTATGAAAATATACAAGAACCGGCCAGGTATACTAGGCCCACGAATGTTGTTTTTAATGTTCACATTCTTTTGAAAATGCAGTTAACCTCTTTGCGTTTAAAATAAGTATTCTGTCTACAAAAGCCATCATTTTGTTCTGTTAAAATTCTTTGAAAGGTTGGGAAAGGTTCTTTTCAATTGACTCAGATACATAATTTCTGATAGTCGCGTTGCTATAGTCACATCTAATCTTAGAGTTGATTTCAAAACTTTTAAAACATTGTTTAAAAAAAAAAAAATAGTTATAAGTTGCACTTTTTCTTGGAGGTGAACATCGAGCGTTACACCATGTACATGGAAATATTCAAACTTAAAATTGAGAACGCATATTAAAAACCCTGGAAAAATTACCATATGCTTTCTATATGGGCCTATAGGTAAAAACAGTATTCTTGCTGAGGAGAAAATATGCGGAGCCAAATTTGCGAAACTATCACAAGGGGAAACTTAACTGGCAAAGAAAAAAAAAAATCTTACGCATTAAGTGGGGGTTTATCCATGAAGTTATTAGAGGAAATATAAATAAATAGGTTCCCAGTTAATCGCACTTATTTAATTGATTTTATTAAAACAGACAATTGGAATCGTCCTTAATAATGTGAATCGCGAGAAAAGAGAAAAAGCAAAACCATTTATATGTTGGTTAAGATGATGTTCAGTTTTGGTGTAATTTATTTCAACTTGTGTCATTATTTCGTCAATGCTCGTCGAATTGTCCGTCAATATCAAGACCGGCGTATTAAAAACAGCAAAATCGTCGTTTTTCATTGATATTCATTATCGTCTCTTGTCAATTCGTCATGTGAGTAGGCCTATCTTAGCAACATTAAATATGGTTCTTTTAGAGATGGTGACTTACTAAAATGTTTGTCCTCCAATGTATCCTCAAAACGTGCTAGCTAATTCTTCAGGTATATTGTTTGAGTCTTTTCGCCTGAAAAGACACAACATAAGTGAATGTTACCACTTTGTTATACGAATATGTATTCGAATAAAATAAAAATATGCATGTTTATCGTTTGTTTGAACTGTTTTAAAACTTTTGAATGTTTACGATTTTTGACATTTTGGCTTCACCCGTTTAATCAAGGGCGTGTATGCTAACCTTTATACCATCCCAATAGAAGTTTATTCAATTTGTAAATTTTACCCTAAAATGTCCTGGAATCTGCTGCCCATAATTTACAGAAATTTTTTTAACAGTGTAGAAATTTAGCTATGCTAGTTCATCTAGAAAAAAAATATAGTGGCAGAATGTTTTACCTTTTTGGTGAATGTTTGGATCATATTGTACACTTCCCTACCCTGTCAGACCCAGGGAGGACCCTGGGGGCTTAAATTCATGGTAAGTAGGGGCGTGTGCTCCTCCTAACAATATACTTAAAGGCTGTCTCACAGATTTCCCCTGGGGGCGCCCTTCATTTTCCAAACACTTTCAATCAATGGCGGAATGCTAACCTTTATGACCATCCACAATAGAATTTTATTCAAGCTTTTACAGGCACTATTCATGTAACAAAGGGCCATCAGTGAAACTTATCATTATAAACACTTTATTTCATTAATGATCACCCTGAAACGAATATGGAAAAGACAGATTCTAAAATCAATTATAAAAGACTAAATTGTCTTTTCTATTCAGTAGTCGTCGCCACGCTTGACGAATTTGTCAACGGATTTGACGAATATCAATGACACAGTTGAAATACATGACACAAAAATGAGAGCTATCTAAATTTTGGAATTTCCTCTGGGAGAGTTCACCGGGAGAGCAAGCTAACTAAAGAATAAGTCATCTGGAGAGTCCAGCTAATCCACATTTTCCTCCCTTAGAGAAGACTCTCTGAGGTCAGTTAGAGAGTACTAGCAGACTGACAAATACCCATTAGGAGAAACTCTCTCAACGCGGAATTTCCCTGTGACTGAAGAGTTTGCACTTTACGCTCCACCTCCCTGCGCTATGATAGGACAAGCAAACCACATTCCAAAGACACAAAAACGTAGTGCTTTAAAAGTTTACCATGGAGACTTTAAAAATGTCCATGGAGACTGTTAAAATGTCCATGGATACTTTAAATTTATAGCTTGCATTGATAGAATACAAAAATCTCACAATAAAAAACTCATATACCCATGGAAAGTACTAAGACCGGATGGCAATCAATATTGAGCCACCTCTGGATGCACCGGTTGACCCAAAATTTTTTCATCCGTCACTCCAAATTCTGAAGTATGAATACGGGGGTTGGGGGGGGGGACGTACATGACATCCATCGCAGCGTTGATCACACAGTATATAATAACACCACCCATGCGTAATGCAATCAATTAAAAGCTGCTTTAGTTATATTCTATACCATGCGCCACAACCCTTAAAACAACAAAAACTATAGACCAATCCGACCAGCCAAGTTATGATGGTCAGAATTGATCGCCTTACTGGTGGCCTCCAACCAAAATCTACCCAATCTTTTGTACGTCTGTAATCACGCTTGATTAAGTAAATTATCAAAGTTCACTTATCTGCACATTTGGGTGAATTCAAGCAGGATGCAACCCCACTATGGCTGCCAGTGAGGTGTTGGAATGTTTCCACCGGATTCGTGTATATAATTCCGGCAACGCAAACTTTAACTTGACAATCGGACCTTCAACCATGACAAAGCGGACCTTCAATAGCATAAAGCGGCCTTTATCATTTTTTGGGGGGTGCATCGCAACCACCTGCCCCCCCCCCCCCCGCTACGCCCTGGTGCTAGGATCATCCATGTTGATGTGTAAAGTGGAATGCATGCTGGGGTTGGTATAATAATACTTATATAATTGAGGCATGGTAGTGCCAAGTTTATGGAGCAATTTGAAACTCTCAAAGATTTCTTACCTTGAATTTTGCTACACAAATGTCTTAAAAGAGAGAAAACTAGATTTGATTTGCTTCTATTTTCAATATAAAACATAGGCTGAATTTCGACTTTTGAAGTTTTTTATGGACTTTCCTCACCTACTCCCCCCACACACCCACACACACCACCACCACCCCCTGTCCGACCCAAGGAGATGACCCTGCGGGAAGAACTACATGGTCAGAAGGGGTTTGTACCTCATCAATATACTTAAGTTTTGGCTCCACCAGCTCATCTAAAAAAAAAGATAGGTCAAGTGTCGACTTTTTTGTGAGATGTTGACCATTTGGACGTTTCCCCCCCCCTTTCAGACCCTGGAGGGCCTAAGAAGATTACCTGGTTAGTAGGATCTTGTGCCCTCCTACAATTACACACACTGGGTAAAGGAAATATTTCAAGATTCTGAATATTTTGAAAATTGGTATGGATGGAAGCTTAAGTAACGTAGACTTAATGTATAAATCAAAATAAGTTGCAAATCTGCCCCATTTGTTGAGTATTTTTGGCCTTTTAATTTTCCGCCCAATCCTTACTCAAACGATTCCGACCAATCCACATCGCAGGCAAATGGTGACGTCAAAGTGATGACATCCATAATTTACGTCGTTGTGACCATCATGTCGCAGTGGTTTGCCACGTCAATAATAATTAACACAACGAAATGAACAAATATGTCATTCTTAACTTATTGTCTAATTTGATTATTACTTTCATTAATCCATCAATATTACAGTGTCAGCAATAACAATTCGAGTCAACACGATGTTTTGTTCAACACTGTGAACGTCACGAGGAGAGCAAAATTGGGCGCTTTTATCAATGAAGCCGTTGGCGAAAAATCCGCCCGTTTTCTTCGTATGCCAAAAGCAACAATTAAAATGCCTTATTTTGTTAATTTTTACATCAAATTGTAGGGGGTTATATTTTCGGGAATTTGGGATGTATGTACATATATTTTATTAATGTAAGTCAAAACGATCTTGACAAACTTGACATATTTACTTAAAAATTTCCGTAAATAGAAAACGATTTATTTCCGTAAATTTACGGATAATCTGTTTTAGAAAACAAAACAATAAAACAAAAAACTTAAAAAAGGTTAATTTACGGAAATTTTTCCACAAGTTCTGGCAGCAAAAATTCTGGGCTTGTTTTTTTGGGGGGGGGGGTTCCGTAATTTAACTTACCGAAAAATTATTTTAAAATAACACATTTTTTTCCATAATATGAGACAATTTTCGCTAAAATTACTGTCAAATTTCGTAATTGACAGACAATTTCTGTAAATTTTACCCCTAAAATGTCTGAATTCTGCTGCAGAAATTTTTTACGGGGAAATTTTTTTAACAGTGTAAATTTAGCTAATCTAGTTCATCTAGAAAAAAATATATGGCAGGGAATGTTGACCTTTTGTGAAAAGGTTGATCATTTTTACACTTCCCTACCCAGACAGACCCAGGGGAGACCTGGGCTTAAATTTCATGGTAAGTAGGGGCTTGTGCCCTCCTACATATACTTAAAGGCTGTCTCAGAGATTTCCCGGGAGGGGCGCCCTAAATTTTCAACAAATTGTGTTTTTTGTAGAACATAACTTGTACAAATAATAATCACTGTGTGAAATAAACTAGGGGAGAGGACCATGGGGAATGAATTGCATGGTAAGTAGGGGCCGCTGTGCCCTCCTACAATATACTTAAAGGCTGTCTCAGAGATTTCCCTGTGAGGGCGCCCCCTCAATTTTCAAACAAATTGGTTGTGTTTTTTGTATATCATATGCTGACAAAATAATAATCACATGTGTGAAATACTCAGGGGAGGACCTTGGGGTAATGAATTACATGGCCAGTAGGGGCCTGTGCCCCGCCTACAGATCCTTAGGTTTTTGCCTACTCTAGTGAATATAGAAAAAATTGGCAAATGTTGACCTTTTTTGGAAATTTGACTCTTGTTTGAAATTTCTGCACCCCCTGTCAGACCCAGGGGAGGACCCTGGGAATGAATTACATGGTTAGTAGGGGTCTGTGCCCTCCTACGTTATACCAGAGTTTTGGCTACTCTATCTAGCTCATCTGGATCGGAGAGCACCTACCGAGAACGGTTGGAAGGTTATGGACAAAAACAGGTGCAAAACGAAACCGCAAACCTGTTTTGAACTTTACTGCTATCGTAATAGTTCCCCATAGAAAACCATGCTTTGGACTTTTGGTCGTGCACGACAGAAACTATCAATCATCATCTTATTACATAAAGACGGCATATTGGCATTCATTTCAGGTGTGATCTAATACATTGGTTAAAGCATTCCAAATATGTAAAAAACATAGGTTCGAGAAAAATTGGGGGCACTTCTTTCTGGAAATCTCCTCATGTTAGGGGTTGACCCCAGTCTGCAGTCTTATTCGCCTTTTGGTTAACTCCTCCATAAATTTTCTTTATGTAATTTGCTTTTGTGTAACATGATTTTTTATGGAAAAAAAGTTGAAGTTGAAGTTGATAGAGTGTTTGCACTACTTTGCACAAAATTACTACTAACGCCCTAAAATTAAAAACTCCACATGGAGCTGTCTTTAAAAGTTTTGTGTAACGTTTCATCAGGAATATATACAAGAGTTGACCATATATCAAATACTCGTAAATTTTCATAGTATATCGGCAAAGATTTAATGTTACTGGGCCTAACAAAGGCCTAGTAAGAGGAGAAAAGACACAAATGGATTATGAATATTCATAAATTAATCGCGGATGAAGTCCCAATAGAGGAATATGGTTACCGCGTTCATCGCGTGACTTTTTAATAACTTAAAAGTATTAGTAATAAAACGAGAAAACAGGATTTAGAGATGATTTCCCTTGTTGGTATAAATCACTGTCACATCATTACCTACAAGACTAGCCTGGATACACCACACCGGATGTGAACATTACACCGATATCTGATCCGTACTTGTTTCCAAAAAACAATGTAATTTATATGGTAATGACGCAAATTGGGGTTTATGATTACGATATATGGGCAGATTTACAATCAGGGTACACATTTGATATTCATCTTCTATGACCATGCTGACAATTAATTAAGTAATGAAAAAGAGTTATAATTCTGGGAGAGCCATGAAGTACCGGGAAAACTAATTGTTTCATGTTTTGATGAATCTCGCAGACCCCATTGATAGACGGTCATTCTATAACTTAGCTGTCGTACGGTGGTTTTCAGGTACAGGCCATACAGACGAATGCAGATTGGTTCTGTTTGGAAGACTTCATTTGGGTTTGGGTTTATGATTTCCAAACGTGAAAATCTATTATTTTACAAATTGGAATGTTATTTTTGCTCAATATTTGGTATATGAAAAGAGCTGTGATTATATAGCATCATAATATGCAAAAAAATCATTTCGCCAAAATGGTCGATTGGCCGTTTGGAAGACTTGTGACGAACATCAGCAAAGTCGGTTTTTGTACCGAACGCCTTGGGAGCTTTTGTTGAAAAAACTGCACACCAGGAATCGCCGATGGCCTGTGCGCTTAAGTCCAGAAGATCTTAATAAACAATTTATGGTTTATAAATCAAAAGCCTTGGCTAACATCTGTTTATAAACATGGCTTGATGGATGTTTCAAATAAAGGCTGTTAGCGAGGTTTGATTTCCGAGTGTGACTTATATCGTGACACTTATTTCTGCAGATGAGTTAACATCTAAAATTTTGAAAAAAATGTGATTAGGATATTATCGACATTCAAGGTTAAAAATGGTAAGCCTACCTTGAGATGGATAAACATGTGGCAATGTTGATATTATAAAGAAATGGAAAGAGGACAACAGCTCGACTTATTTAACGCCAAAGGTAAAATTTCGGGAAGGCCGTAATAACATGTTGTGCAGGGACAGGACAAACATACATGACAAACTTAAGAAGTATAAAAAAGATCAATACGCATTAGGTGTAGCTACGGTAAGACTATCATCAAACTGAGGACGTTATAACACATAGGCCTAAATCGTAGCGTGAATTGTATGGGATGACTAAAGTAATCTTAGCACTCAATGTAATTTATAGACATTGTCTTGTAACATGACTTGTATAAAATCTCCATGATTTGAGATTTGAAATTTTAAGTCTACTGGTGATATTTTTTCGCTTCTTTACGACCGAAACTTAGAATTGTAGGTATTTGTATATCTTCATTTTGCAAATAATTAGTTTTCAGACCAGAGTACATTACGTTCAGTGACAAGACACGTTCCCGTGTTGTGAATTAGCTCTACTAGGTAACAACACGGATTCGCTTTCCTCTTTTTGTTGGCACATGAATAGACCGTGCAGATTATGCAGGAAACCACCAGACAAAGTGATCTAATAGTATGTTGAGCGATCGCACCCCAAATGCAAAGCAGAGTGAAACAATGGCGTCCCGGGGTCGAATATCGACGGCACATGCATGTAGCACCATGGCCCCCTGACAAGTGGGGACTCGGCAATTGGTGACAGCCACAGATCGCTGCCATTGGACGATATAGCGGCAAACTTATTTAATACGCTATCTGGTATGCCATCTGCCACGTGATCGAAATGGAATACCGGGTGCTGGTGTGTCCATTGCATTATGGGGCAGTTGTTAGTCCCTTACTGGTCGAAGCCAATTAATATTCCCAACGCGGAGCTCCAAACGGAGTGTGATGAATTACGGGAATCGGCAGACAGCCACAGTCAATTCCCATTTATTGTTGTTCCCTGGTAGCACTCTCTAATCGATGATTTCGGCGATAAGAGAGTTGCTCTCCTACCCGGAATCCCCACATTGCAAGTCTATCTAATCGATGAAAAAGCCGTCAGGAGGGTCTCGCCCAATGAAGAATAGTCGCATTAGAGAGTCTCTCCAATCGATATATTCCTTTGCTAGCTTGCTCTCCCGCTTAACTCTCCTATGGCGGATTGAGCAGTTATTTACCGAAAAGGAACATCAAGTTACTCTAAAAAAATAAAACGCCTTTTTGTGTTTCTCGCGATTCACATTTTAGTAGGGGTGGGCAAGTATGAACTTTTTTTACAAATCTTTGTAAATCGAGCATATTCTATGGCCATTTTGGCTCCTGAAAATGAATCAGGCAAGCTTTTTCGCTCAAGATAAATTTTTGGGTTGGTTCCATGGATTTTAAGTTTTGTACATAAAGTTGCAACTTGCCCACCCCTATTTTTAGGACAAATTCCAATTGTCTTTTTTATTAAAAATCAATTACACAAGTGCGAAATTACCTGGGAAACTTATATTATAGTGTCACGATTTAATGAAACACCTCGCTTGGATAATGTTTCAACGATATCAGAGTCAAACTTTATCTATACTATTAAAGACGTTTTTGTATTAAATACAAGCTGATTGGTTTACACGAACAGGGACATTGCTCTGCAGCTCACTTATAACATGTTGAAGGTCGTTACTATCACTCACTGCCTGTTTTAGTTCATTGCGCATGTCTTCTTATTGACACACATCCCTGACACATCCTTGACTGTAATTGACTGTCGCGTGAGTGAGCCGATGGCAATGATAAAAACAACGGGGTAGTAGTCTTATCTTAATTACTTAATTGCGCTCCCGTAGCTCTCAAAGAAATAGCGAATCCCAAAAACCTGCGGATCAGTAGTGAACGAAAAGGCCTGTAGCCAAATCCTAATGGTATGTGGTCCAACTTCTCGTTTTATTTTCAAGAATGTTCTGCATTATTATAACACATACATTAAATTTGGAAAACCTCCTGAGACTTAATTTAACACGAGGTTTCAAACAAAACAATTAAGAAATAAAAGCTAATACATTATCAACAAAATAATTGAAAACATTTTGATCGTATATGTGAAATTTGGGATATACAAACTCAAATTATTGGCCAACACGATGTGACTAATTTTTTTTTTCAAAATTCATATGTATTACTATATGTACATTGTGGGAAAATACCAAGAAGTCAAAAATGCCTATTTCAGGTACTCTATTGACGGTCATTTCCACTGGACACGAAAGTCTATGTAAGGTATTGGGAAATGCTTGGTAATTTCTTTAGAATCGATGTTACTGTCATTTATATGCTACAGCATTTCAAATCACAAATGAAAAATATATAATTCCTAGTTACTACCAAAAGCAGCTACGGGCTGGAATGAACGCGATCTTTGCACTGCCTTCAGGATCAAGAAACGTGACATGATAAAGATTAGTAATTGAGCGATAAGATAGGGCATCTTTAGCAGCGTGGTATTTGATTTTTAAAACGCCTTTGCAGAGATCAATATGCTCACACATACCTGCATTTACTTTGAACTATTTTGGGTACTTGATCGACTGTTCCGACAATGGTTTTAGTCAAGACCGCTAGTCACGGTCTCGAGACCAGTCTTGATACCAGGTTGGCCAGGTCTTAGTCCTGGTCTCAAACCCTTGGGTCTCGGTCTTGGTCTTGGTATTGGAAGCCCAGGTCTCGGGATCTCGGTCCAAGACCAGCTGGAGACCAGCAATTTGAACGAGGTTCAACTCAAAGTATTCTGAGAAAATATGGATGCATGTTTGTTACTGGATGTGGAAATTAAACGCCCCTTTGGACTGACACGGTTTCAAAAGATAAAACCAGGGATCCTAAATAAATCGGGATAGGACACTCGATCAAGAGAATGGATGCGTACTGCACACTGATCTGCATGAAATCTGTAGCTTATAGTTCGCCAGTCGTGCGTGGCGCTATTACGCTACGTCATCCCCCGGTTTACGTCAAGAATGCGTTTATGCATAATTAATTATGTAGCTTATCGAAAATGGTGGCGCTATCACCATCGATATCGAAATTGTCTATGGGCATTTGTACACAGTGTCACCCGCCTGATAAAACTAGAAATAGTCCAGCGGTAGAACCATACACCTTGCATATGACCTTGCAAATGAGTCTGCACGAAATGCTTGGATAGTTTCTAGTAGACTACTTCGTAGTCCAGCACTGTTTGTATTTCCAGTATAGCTCTTTCTGATTTTTATTAGAGGCTGCAAAAGGTGCCATGCAGACCTAGGTGTAAATATACAGTTAACCACATTAACACACACTTCTGGTGCTCAATATCGAACTTCTTAAATTCGTTCTAGTGCAGATTTTGCTACCAATGTGGGCGGGGATCATTAATAATGATAATTGGGGCCAAAATTATTCATGAAGCTTTTAGTAACAATTAGGCTGTTATACAGGGTGAGTCAAAAAAACTTGACCCTGATTGTGTCCGCCATTTTGAATTTTTAAGTAACATATATCTAACACATGTGGTATCATCTGAAAGCCTAGTTCATTATCTTTAATTTGCTGCATAGATCATTCATATCGGTTTGGTATAGACTGAGCTACAGTCGTTGAATCAAGTAGTCTCTTTTCCGCTCTGTCCACGGATTCACATTTGCTTAGTTGGCCGCCGTGCATTCAAATGGGAATCCGTGGATAGGGGTAAAAGCTGACTACTTGATTCAAAAGACTGTAGTTCGACCTATACTTATCGGATTGGAATTATCTTTGCAGCAAATTAAAGATAATGAAGTAGGCTTTCCGATGATACCAGATATGTTAGATGTATATTATTTAAATATTCAAAATGGCGGACGCAATTAGGGTCAAGTTTTTTTTACTCACCCTGTATATTGCATTTGGTATATAACAGAATGGGAGTTTAGTACAGTTCTTACAAGGTACCTCTATTAGTAGTTCTTACACGGCACAATAATCATCTTGAAATAAAGATTGCACTCTATCAGTATATTACTCATTTGATATGTTTTCTTCCCTAGACTATACTGACTAATTGTACTTGATGATAAATCAAAAGGGACTATGAACAAACAGCCCAATAATCATCTTTAAATCGAATCTTAGTACTCTATCAGTATATTACTCATTTGAAATACATGTATTTCATCCCTAGCCTTTGTCGACTACATTAGACCAATTAATGTACTTGATTATTAATATAATAGCTACAAAATAGTCTATTTGTTTAGGCAACATTGACCTGATTCAAAATCTTGATGATGCAACTTTTGCATCCTTGAGCATTTTTTAAGATATGGAACGGGTAATTAAGAGGAGTCAAATTTGCAAACGTTTAATACGGGATTAAAAGGTGTATAGACATGGTCATCTGGCAATAAAGGTTAAAAAGTATAGTTTGCTATATCTAGGACAATTACAGTAGGTTTAAAATGGTTCAAGGTCACACTGGGGTAAAAAAAAATATAATGCACGGATTTCACTCAAAATGGGCTAAATTATTCAAATTATTAAAGATAGTAATGTAAAATACATGTTATGTAATTACCCTGACATCGGGGATATATTTAAGGGGAAATAGTGTTAAGGCCCACAGGGTCTAGGGGATAGCACTCTGACCGCTGTTAGATAAACTTAATGTATATTTCCTGTTGTAACATTAACATTCCCATAAGAAAAAGTTGAAACCAATCGGATCAATATAAACATTTACCCCATGATGACCTTGAACAGTCTTTGGCCTGTTGTGCAAATACAAAAGGCTGAAGATATAGGAAACTATAATTTTTAATCCCTAGAAGCAGATGAACATGTCTATACACCTTTTTAACCCCGTGTGAAACATTTACAAAATTTGCCCTTGTTAATTTACCCTTCCCTATCTCAAAATGCTCAAGGATAACAAAACTGCATCAAGATCGGGAATCAGCAGGTCAATGATGCCCAGAAACCATCAAACATCTTGAAGCCTGATTATTTTAGTCCGTACAAAAGAGTCTGCACAAAATGTTTTATTTTTCTTAAAATGGCAAATTCGATGAAAACTTATTTTAAATATATGGTGTTTTTAATTCCGTTTGAATTTGTGAAGGTCCACAGAAGTGAATCAAAAGATAAATGCCCTTTACCAAGCAGGAGTCCTTTTCTGTTACGTAATGCTTTTCATTGCTTCTTAATCACCGCATGAAGGTCATTTATTGTTTTGTTACTTCGGTTTTGCCAAATTTTTAGCAACCTATTTTAAACTTTCCCTCCCGCCCTAGTTCTATTTTATGAATATATATGGCTTTTCTTGGAAATTTCACTCAAAAAATCCACATCTTCTTCTTCTTCTTATCGTGTCCAAACACAGTAGTTCTCAAATATGATCCATTGTTCCACTGTCTGTGGTGATGTTCCACAACCACAGGTAGTGTCCTGATCTGCTTCCAGGTAGCCCCCTCTTCTGCATGGAAACCTTAGCCAGTTCTGGTTCTCAATCTGATGATTCATCGCCATTCAGCCCATGAGGAGTCAGCTCCAGGTGGAAGACGCTCACCGGTTTCAATACCAATATATGTTATTTGGCATGTACAAGGTCTCATTTCCACAATGCGTCTCTCTTATATTCCTAACAGACTGATTCAAGAGGTTGGACTTTGCTGGGTTGGCAGCAGGGCTCTGTCCGGACATAGGGTGCTTCACATTAGATACTTGGCAGCTACGCTCTTGCATGCTCGCTACACTACGACGGATGTCTGGTGGAGCAATTACTGCTAGGATATATAAGTTCTCCGTTGGTGTTGGACGAAGACATCCTATGATAAGCCGGCAGGAGGCATTTAATACTGAATCAAGCTTCTTGGCATGGGTTGATCTTTCCCATATAGGGCAATCATACTCTGCACACGAGTAGCACACGGCAATTGCCGTCGATCTTAGGGTATGTGGGCGAGCACCCCATCTTGTGCCAGTGAGTTTGTTCAAGATGTTATTGCGTGAACATACTTTACTCTTCGTCTTCTTCATATGGGTCTTATAAGAGAGAGTGCGGTCCAAGGTAACTCCTAGGTAGACAGGAGTCCACATAAAAATCCACATAAAGGAAACTTAATGATAATACATGTAGTTTTGTAACTGTTTAATCATAAAACGAAATTCATAGTCATTGATGAGTTAACACGTTCTACCGTCTCATAGCAGCGAACTACTTCAGTGATTAGTTCAAAACAAGACAGACATGTCTTATGTCTCACAGACTCAGTTTGTGTGGACTGATAAATTATATCTTTGGAAAAGGTGGAACACGATAGTCTACGGTTCTTCTAATCTACTTATTCTGAAATGACCGAGACGATGTCTTGTACGCGGGGCCAAAAACTGTTTGTTCTCTCCAAAACGAAAAGGAGTTTTCATGGCTTGTCCGAGTGTTAAATGAACCATGGCCTGATAAAAATCACTACCTGTTACACAAAATATTTCATATACATGGCTACTTATATTTAGTAACTGGTTCCGCTTAGATTTAAAAAGGGGTCTTTAGTACCAAAGGCAAACACCAAGCTGTGAACACGTCAACACACTAATGTCTCTCTCTCTCTCTCTCTCTATTGTTTTCTCTTTGTATATACAATAATTGCTTAATCAAAGATAGGTTGTGCATTTCTGCTCTACACAGGCTCTAAAGACATACTACTATATAATTTTTTTCTGGAAAAGTTAGGCTCTCTAACCTGTTACAAAAATCTAAAATGTACACGGTAATGTTACAAATCACATAAAAGTTAACCTTCTCCCTGAAATGACGTCATTTGTTAAATTTTATGACGAATTAAAAATAACACTTTCGTGTATTGGGATTTTACAATAGAGAAAATCCCGGAGAGAAGTACCAGCTAGTACCGACATGTCTAGTACAACACAGGAATACCACAGACACTTGATTTTGATGCCAATGGATAGCTATCGTCGTCTTCTTTCCATTGCTACCAAAATGAGTACCAACATGCCTAGAATTACGTCAGAATTACGTTATAAAGTTCACATGTCAGCAAAACTGTCAAAGTGTAGAATGTTCCCCTATTCTACACTGTGTATGGAAATTGACAATTGTGATTTGTTTTTGCACATTAAATGTGTAACATGTTAAAGAGACTAACTTTTCCAGAAAAAATGTACCTTTGTCGGGCTGGGGGGGGGGGGGGGGGGGGGGACTTATTAATTTTGACCTGTATAGTTATCAGTTATCATTGAGCTCCGTGTTTGGATCATGTACTTATAGAGTCCATTATTTAAAGCGCACATTTTGTTTTGGGGAAATACTTTAAATGGATTTGACATACAGGGTAATGAGGCGGGTATGTCGGCTGTGTAGGTTGTCATGTGGCAAACCAAACATGTAGCACTTTCAATTAAATTCGACCCATTTTTCGTTTATTAATAGATTTCAATATTTTATGTAGCCTTAATAAAGCTTATATAATATAGAACACATGTTTTCATCATCATTTACCTGGACGCATAGAGGGTGATATTTAAACAAAATGACAAGGGAGGTAGTGCTAAGATAAAATAAAATAATACAGTCATCGGCTGTGATTCGGCTGTGATTTGTTAAAGGGATAAGCATCGATTTGCTAATCCGCAATATCGAAAAAATCACAAAACTTCCATGTATTGGCCTCTTTGTTACTGAAATGGATGCGATATAAACTAAAATCCGTGTATTAAAGACAAAACAGCACATTTTATCTGATTCTGGAATTTTTGTGGGTAGTTTAATCGAATTGTATATACATATCCATAACTTATAAGCTAATATAAATCTCCACTTTTTATAGACTAGCATTATCGCTACTTATCCCTTTAAATGAAAGCACAATTTTAAATTATATTGACAGGGAATGAATGTTGTCTGTAACGTGTTGTGAATTCGTCTTAGATTTACTCATGTATTACGATGTGCATGAAATCATCTTCAGTTTTTGATTTGTATATACAATGCATATCAAGTTCCCATATGGTCGAAAGAGATTAACAAAATCTTTTCTTTGTCGTGCAGATCTTGCAATTACAAAAATTGTTTTCAACGGTGTAACCAACTACGTATCAGAAGACTCTTCAATATGGCGGTCGTGGAAGGATTTACGATCGAAGACAACGTCGTAGTCATGAAAAATGAAAAGAAAAAACGAATATGTGTCTGCTGTCGTCCTGTCTGCCTTTGCATAGCTATCATAATTGTGTTGCTTATCCTGGCTATAGTTGGAGTGATTTTATATTTCTACGTATTTCCCAGACAATCTAAAATGGACGTACCTTGGCAGGGCCGGTTGCCGTTGTCTGTTGTTCCTTTACGTTATAATCTGACTATCACTCCGTATTTCTATCCTGAAGACGTCCCTGTAGGCAGACAAAATTTTACCTTCGATGGTAATGTTACTATAGCTATTCAGTGCAAGGAGAGAACTAACCAGATCACGCTACACATCTGGAATATTGATATATTAGAATTGTCTGTTTTTAACGAGACTGGTGGATTAGATATGGCTAATGGATACGAAGAAGATATTAATTATGATTTTTTGAAGATTTATCTTACTGAAGATTTGGTTGCAGATTCAGTATATGTGGTAAATATAGAATATATCGGTATTTTAGAAGAAGAGGCGCTTGAAGGATTTTTTCTAATATCATTCAATGATGAAAATGGAGAAATGCGGTAAGTTCTCAAGATAGTCTCTAAGTTCGATTTTCTGCATGCAAAAATCTGATTTATTTTTAACGTAAAAAGTAATCCATTTTGTGTTTTCTCATAGTTTTTGGTTTCATAAAACTTAGGGACGAAGACAATACTCGACCTGCGAGCGTTTTCCCGTAATGTCAGCACTGCTTCGCCACGTTGTCGAAGTCGGCTGAAATATACAGAGTTAATAATGTCAATAATCACACCCTGGTTGAACACGACCGATTGCTATAGTGCATGATCACACGGTTGAGCAATAAAATCTTTACGTAAATGACTTTTCAGTGATCGTTAACTTTTTTACTGGAAGTTGGCTACTTTAATTTGTAAGCCCAATTTACTCTTTGAACGTCCAAATTAACTGATTGGTATTGTAAATTAGGCCGGTTGATGGCTTAAACACCCGGCGGTTGGTAGTGTTGCATGCGTGAATATTCATAAACCAGTACAAACATCTGACCTGGATGAGCCCCGCACAACCGGGCGTTACGGGAAAACGCCCGCACGTCGAGTATTGATTTTTATCCCTTACGGATTGCATCTTTTATCTTTGCAAAAGAAGAAACATCTATTAAAAGTCACAACATGATGCGTATTTTTAATTTTTGTTTTCTTTTCAATAATCCAGATTACTTAATTCGTTTTTCTTCTTCTTCTTTTCACAGAGCACATCCAGTGCACTGTGCATTTATTATCATATGATCTCATATTGACATGCATAACGTTACATAATTGTTACATACAATATATAAGAGGATGGTCCAATAGTGACAAGGAACAGTTTGATATTACACAGACATGCCTACTTGCTAAAGCAATTAAAACTGGATAATGATAATGGATCACCATTATCCCAAACAGCAGTCATTAATCTAAACCAGGCGTGAGTTTTTCTAATGTACATGAGCCATACAACATTTTTTTAAAATTCATATATCAAGAGGCTAAACCTTTAACCTTAATCTAGTAGCAATAGAGACTGGGAAATATTCCAGATGGGTAAAAGGATATGTACTCAAATATCCCACATAGTGAGGAGTTAATATTAAGTCCGGTACCAACCGAACTTCAAAAAGATCAATTTTACATTTCCAGCTTATCTTACAACTTGACCTAACATTACCGTTGACCTCAGCACGTGACCTTTGACCTCCTCAACAAATGAGGGATCCCATGATTGCACCAAACCAAACTTCAACTTTTCAAATGAGGTCAATTTTACATTTCCAGCTTATCTTACAGCTTGACCTCACATGACCTTTGACCTCATCAATAAATGAGGGATCCCAAGTTGCACACATGACTCAAGTTTGGTCCCAATTAAACTTCATCTTTACAAGAGGTCAATTTAACATTTCCAGCTAATCTTACAACTAAATCTCACATGACCCTTGACCTCAGCACGTGACCTCTGACCTCATCAACAAACAACAAATGGGGGATCCCATGTTGCACCCATGACTCAAGTATGGTCCCAATTGAACTTGAACCAATTGAAATTACAAACCGGCCTCACATGACCCCCGACCTCGGCATGCGACCTTCGACCCCACCAACAAGTGAGGGGGTCGCATGTTGCACCTATGACCCTAACCTGCCTCCAACCGAACTTCAACTTTTCAAATGAGGTAAATTTCAGATTTTCAGCCCATTTTATAACTGGAAATCCAACCTTAGCGTGTGACCTTTAATCTCATCAACAAATGGGGATGCCATACTGCACCCACGACCCAAGTTCGGTTTAAATCCGTCAAAGTACGAGGATATTAAAAGCAAATTTTAACCCCGTATTTCACAACAACAGACAATCACAACAACAGACAAAGCGATCCCCACGTGTCCTTCTGCCTCAGGGCAGATGACACAAAAAGGCCCATGAATAATAATGGTTTGGTTTAGGGTTGACAAATTTCTTTGGGTCTTGAATTAAAATGCTAAACCTGTCGCTACAATGCCCAACACTCCATCCGCAGTGCTGGCTCAGGCAGTTTTTCCCAGAAATAAGGCATTTGGGTTTCATAGTGTCATATATGACATCCCGTTCAGGGCTAAAACATCAAAGGGACTTATTCAAGTTTTGACAAAAATGTTCCATTCCACCAAATCGCTTTCAATCGGGCGGCAATTTTTTAACCTTTGAATTATTGATCGATGGACTTAGCACGAGTCATTACATTACTAGTGTATGATATCATAAAATACGTGTTGTTTTATTGGCAACAATGAAAACAGGGTATTTTGAAGTCTGCCTCTTTAGAAATTAGCCATGTTTGTAGTTTTTGTAAAAAAAGGGTAATGTTGCTTTTTTTGATTTACTGTCACAAATAACAAGCATAGACTTGGCGGCGTCACTCAAATGCAGCCAACTTCGGCCCGGGCAGTTATCCCTTGCTTTGACGAGCCTCAATTTAAAGCCGAATTTGACGTCACCATTCGCCATCGATCAGATATGACTGCATTATCCAACGGAATAGAACTAAGCAGTATTGATCTCGACGGTACCATGGATGGTTGGAAAGAGACTGTCTTCAAGACTACACCAAAAATGTCCAGTTATCTTCTAGCATTTGCGATCACACATTTTGCTTCATTGAACAAAACTACTAAAAGCGGCACTCTGGTATGTTTAATTACTTGGTAATATTGTAGTTGGGATGAGTACTTTTTTTAAGTGAATTATATCCCTAACGTCCCTTACCTGCATTTCATTGCACTTTTCAAAAATCATAGAGTAGACCCCTGGCTTGTTTTTAGGGGGAAATTGCCCCTAGATCTAACAAGAAAATAACGCTACCTCCTTTTTTGCGGGATATAAGACCACCCCCTTTTTGATATGCTTTGGTTTTAAATTTTGATATATGTTTAATAAGAACAGCTATTAAAGGGATAAGCAGCAATTTGCTGAACCGAAAAAAAAAATCGTCAAAATTCGTAAAATTTGGTATTTGTTACTGGCATAGATGTGCTAACATAACCTGCAGGTGGTTGGCTTGAAATCCGTGTGTTAAAGATAAGCCAGTATCTTATATATAATTCTGTAATTTCTATACGTGCGTATCAAAATTCCTACTTGAGGTAAAAAAAAACCTTTCCGCGTGAATATCCCAGATTTATAAGCGTAATATTTTGCACCATGACCTTTACAGTTTGACCTCAGCTGTTCAGTGTACACTGTTAGAAAATTTTCCGTAAATTTGCGGAAATTTCTGGCAGCAGAATTTCCAGACTATTTAGGGTAAATTTACAGAATTTCTGTCAATTAACGGAACTTTTAATGGTAATTTTATAGAAATTTGTCTCATATTATGGAAAAATTTGTATTTTAACAGAATTTTCCGTAATTTGAATTTACGGAACGAAAAAAAAGTCCGGAAATTTTTGAAATATTTCCGTAAATAAACTTGTTTTTTATTATTATTTTTATTGTTTTCTAAAACAGATTTTCCGTAAATTTACGGAAAATCTGTTTTCTTATTTTACGGAAATTTCTAACAGTGTAGATTTTGAGACGTCATCGCTGTATGTCTATTTGCAGGAGACGGTATGAAAAATTTCCTCATTTTTCACTATTTTGTGTTTTTGGCGCCTACTTTAAAAATAATTACTTGGAATTGTACATACTTATCTTTGATTTATATAAGTTAAATATGCATTTCCACATTTTTTTTCTTTTCTACATTTTTCACATTTCATTTTCCATTTTTTTTCTCTTGAATTATCGCTGCTTATCCCTTTAAAAAACGCAAAACGTGATAAAAATTTCCATGGAATTATTCCTTATATTCATTCTTTGATTCTACTCTTTTATGACAGCTATAATTACGATGATAATAATACGAATATAATAATTATTCGAGGTAATAAGTATATTATAAGTGGTAATAAATTATTATTGTAATCTGACTTTTTATTGGTGTCACTTCATGTATATTGTCGAGGGTATGGCCAGGTGGGTGACACTGTGTACAAATGCCCATAGACGATTCGCAGGCGTAGTAATAGCGCCACCATTTTCGAAAAGTCACCTAATTATTTATGCAGTATGACGTAACAGGGAATGACGTAGCGGCACAGCGCCACGTACGACCGGCCATCCCATGCAGTATGCCTCCACTTCGTTGATCGAGTGTCCTATCCCGATTTATTTAGGATCTCTGGTATGGCTTCAATTTGGGATGGACACATTTTAAGCGTAAATGTTCTGCTAGTGTAGATAAAAGCTTCAAAATTTGTATAATTCATTTTTAAAATATATTTAAATTCCATGATCCGCTTTAGAGACAATTCAGTAATATTTTATGATCATGGTTACATTGACCTTGTGCAGAAGGAGCAAGAATTTCTTAGATTAAGTGGACTTATGTCTTTGCCTGTATGGCATATTATGGCGATTTGTCATTAAATCCATAAAATGCAATGTAAACGACATCACTTTCGCTTTAAAGGGGCTTGTTCCGATCGCTTTTGGGACCCCCTGATTTAACCGGAAGTAGTATCAATTTTGGTATCAGGTGAAGGGCCGTATTTTTCTCATTGTTGTCCTGAAATTTCAGCTTAATTACAGATAAAAACTACCGTTTTAGTGGTTAACCATCGATATTAGCACATTAGTGAATAGGGCGTTGCACTATGCAATATCGCATCTAGCATCAAAACCGCTAGTTTGTTTCCCACGGTACTTGATGGTCAGTGTGTGCAAGTGTCAGACTCTCATATCAAGTAGAGAACACGACAGACAAAAATCGGAACAAGCACCTTTAAGTGGCTGCGGCAATTAATAAGTCACGCTCTCTTATTTATATGCAATCCAGTGGAACGACGCATATAACCGTTAAAAGGTCAATTTTTAAAGGTTCGAGTTTTTGTGAGCATGATAAGTCTTGGGTTATATTTTGTTATAAACATCAAATTAATCAATCGGCTTTCTCCATCGTCGATATAAGGCAAATTTTAGTCATGATCAAGCTGTCAATTACAGCAGAGTTTCAAGATTATCAACCTCCTCGTGGTGAGCTCCGGAAACTGATTTCGATCAGGCGAATGATAATCAACTTGAGGCTACGCTAACATCCCTGTTGTCTTTTTTAACTCACTGTACTCTCATCATGCCCCGTCAGAGGACACAACCTGATGTCAGTCTGAAACATGTGCCCTTATCAGGGCAGGTAACATCGGATGGCATCTCTGTGCTTCAACTGAATGTGAAGGACTCACAAGGGCAAAGATCAACACCATTTTTACATCTTACACAAACGCAAATAGTCACTGCGATTCTCCTCCAAGAGACACACGCAACTGACAGTTCCTCCAAGAGACACACAAAACTGACAGTCCCATCCTGAAAATTTGCGGCTATACTCTAGCTGCACACACCGAGAGCACTACCCATGGGATTGCAACCTTTCAACCCTGAAATGGGCAACGACCCAAATTGTAGTTGTCCAAGTCATCAATGTCTACAAGCCACCTAACTCCCGGCTTCAAGCAGATTCTCTACCTGCTTATGGTGCACCTTGCATCTACGCTGGAGACTTCAACAGTCATAGCATCACCTGGGGCTACAGGAATACCAACCGGGACGGATCCACCCTAGAGGACTGGGCTTCGGAATCTGGCGTACAACTCTTGTGCGAATCCAAGCAACCAGGCAGTTTCTACTCTGGAAGGTGGAACACAACACAACACTGCAAATCATGACCTTGCATTTGTAAATATGGATGCCATTTCTGTTCACCGTACTGTTCTCGATCTTTTTCCGAAGTCTCAACATAGACCATCACTGATCGCTCAGGACAGCGCTAGCCTTGCTAAGTCTGTACCAACAAAGCCAGTGAAAAGGGTAGAACTTCTGCAAGGCAGACTGGGACCAATTTGAGAACCTGATGGATTCTGAAGTGCCCAACCTTCCGTCACCAACCTCCTCCAACCAGGACAATTCTTACACAGCACTATGTAAACTCTTTATTAAGGTAGCAAAGAAGAAGGTAGTGGCTGTCGTCGCAGTTATATCCCATCCTGGGATGAGGAATGTGATGCTCTTTACAATGAATTCTTGAATTCTGATCCCGGGGAAGAAGCGACATCCAAGGCTTCAGACCTGACAAACTGCTTGGACAGGAAATGCCGTGAACGCTGGGAGGAGACAGTCCAGGAAATTCCAGCAGGAAGGCCTGGAAGTCTATAAACCGCCTCACCGGAAGAGTTTCCGAAACATCGAAATGTCCTGTGCCTGCCAACTCAAAAGCTGAGCAACTCCTCGCAAATGGTCGTTTCAAAGATATTGATAAGGATCACGCTCACTCTGTTAAAAAAGAGGTCACCAAACTTCGTCGAGCCCCTGGCGTGGACGGGTCACTTTCAACACCCTTCTCACTAGATGGGCTTACCTCTGCTATCAGCCAACTAAAGAGTGGAAAGGCCCAGGGGCCTGATAATATACCAACGGAGTTCCTGATGCACTGCGGCCCGCGATATCTTGAATGGCTCCAGGAGTTCTAAACATGTTGCCTTATGAGCCTTACCCAAGATCTGGAGGAGGGCTATAATCATCGCATTCCCCAAACCAAACAAGCATGTTGACAACCCCAAGACATGTTGACAACCCCAACACCTACCGCCCAATATCACTACTGTGTGTTTCCTTGAAACTCCTTGAGAGGATGATCCTGGCCAGGCAGTCGTCGAACACCATCTGCCTGACGAACAAACAGGATTTCACCGTGGCTGGGGCACTGTCCATCAGATTGTAAAACTCACATTGAGGAAATCTTTGAAAAGCGTCGTAAGGCAGGCGTCATCTTGGTGGACCTTACTGCAGCATATGACACAGTGTGGCACCAGGGCTTGACACTCAAGCTTCGTCACCTTGTACAATCATTATGCAACATGCTTGCATACCGTAGCTTTGTTCTTAAGATCAGTGATGGGCAGAACAGTCGAGTGTGTCGCCTGAGGAACGGGGTCCCACAAGGATCAGTACTGGGTACCATGCTGTTCAATTAGTATATCAGCGATCTACCTCAAATAACATCTAGACAATATGGCTACGCCGACGATATTGCACTTCTTCACTCGGACAAAAGCTGGACTGAAGTAGAAAGTACACTTACTGCAGATATGGCCCTACTTGCAGCATATCTCAAGACCTGGAGACTCAAGCTGAGTGAAGCCAAGACCACCGCTACTGCCTTCCATCTCAACACCAAAGAGGTTCATCGCCAGCTTCAAATCAACCTCAATGGAGCTCCATTGCCAAACAATCCTACACCAACTTATCTGGGAGTGAAGCTTGATCGGCAGCTTACTTAGCAGCATCTCAAGTCATTATGTACAAAGGTATCTTCGAGGAATAACCTCCTGTGCCACCTTGCTGGATCTTCATGCGGTACTAGCCCGTCCACTCTACGCACCACCGTCCTGGCTCTGGTCTACAGTGCTGAATATGCCGCCCCAGCATATGGTGCAATAGCTTTCACACAAATAAGCTGGATACAGTACTCAACGAGACCATGAGAACCATTACTGGCTGCCTTCGTCCCACTCCATCTGAGTTTCTACCAGTGCTCTCAGGCATTGCACCTGCAGTGCTTCGGAGAGAACATCACACACATAAACTGGTGAATAGGGCTCTTCCACAACAAGCACCTGCTGCATAACACTGTCAAAGAATCAAACCAACTCGGCAGACAGAGACTGCACTCTCGTCGACCCTTCTGTTTCTGTTAAAACGCTGCTAAACACTCCAGCTCCCCATTACAGACAAAAACTGCCTGGCTAGATACTCCAAGACCAGACCAATTACTATTACACCTTTGACAGAACTCCCACCACGTAAGGAATGAGTCACCTTGAACAGGATTCGCACAGGAGTCGGTCGTTTCAACAGCGATATGCACCAATGGCGGCTGCGAGCCTGCGACCATCTCCAGCCTGCCAATGTGGCTCTCTATTACAGACTGCGGATCACATTCTCAATGAGTGCCCTACCTTTCGTCCACCGGGGAACATAGACTTCTCAATCCCCAACCAACCAACAGTGAGCTGGCTCCACCAACATATTTAGCTGCTGCCTCATAAGCAAGAAGAAGAAGTAGAGTTCTGCAATGTTTGCATTTCCAAGTACCTGCGAATAAGCATCATTAAACAACGTGAGATTGTCCTGGACGGTGTCCTCATTTGCTAGAGTTTTGCGGTAAAAAAACATTACCCAAATTGAATTATGAATCCTGAACTTTCGTCTATTTCGTATGCGGTGTACCATTATAATACTGTTTGCTGATACAGAGTAAAGATGTTGGCTACTAGGTATGAACACCAACGTAAGGGCTGAATAGCTCACTTTGTAGAGCGCTGGTCTCGCAATCCAGAGGTCGCTGGTTCGAATCCCGCTTCAGCCAATTCTTTACTCATGTTTAATATTTAATTTATAATTGTTCTTCAATCAGCGTGCATCAAATTTGATTTAGTTAATGTACAAACGCCGTTTTCCCATCTTCTGTTCAGGAGTTATATATATATGTTGTAAAATATATTTTTATAATAATTAACTGTGCCAAAACTTGCTTAACACACATTATATATCATTGTGAACCAGTACACAAATAGGCACATCCGTCATCTTTATATAAATTCAGTACAATTTTGCTGACGTATTTATTAAATAAGGAAGGGGAAGCAACTAGCAAGGTGAAAATTAAAATCACATTGTAAGTTTAAAAAAAAAGAGAAGAAAAGGTATTTTGTTCTGCAGTTTTAGGCACTGTTCGCAGACGCGAACGAACCAATTTCACAACAGGGTTTTGGGTAAACCTGTTCCTGGTACATTTCCCGGATGAAAATGAGCACATCGCGATATGCATTATGGAGGTTGATCAAAGCGTGAATTACATAATGTAATTACAGCGTGTCATCCGTTCAACTGGCAACCATTCACATGGTATTTCTATCAATTGAAAATTCCATTGCTCGGTAAGTTGACTTTAAAAATATAATAATGAAAGGTGTTTTTGTTCTTTAAAAATGGAGTAACGAGACTTAATTGAAACACAAGTTCTTTTTTAGATATTAACAATATGCGTGAAGGAGGTTGGTATCAATTTGCGTGTTATTGTCAAGGATGATATGAAAAAGCGAAAATACGCAAATGAGCGTATTAAACAATCAAATTCAGTGAAAATTCCAGACAAGCTAAAGTCAGTCAATGCGCAATGCTGTAGTAATTTCTGACGGCGGCGAAATTTCAAAGACACGGTTAAACACGTTGTAGTTCTTGATTGTGATTTATGTCCAAAATTACGTTTTTTCAGCGCTTTCAACGTTGCTTTTATTATACGGGGTTTATAACTATGAGTGCTTTATAACTATTTGTGCTTTAAATCAAAATATAGTATTTTTACGTGACCGGTTACTCTAATGCAACCAGAACATTTTATTTCAATCCATTTTATAGTTTTTCGTTGTAAATCTGAGCGTTTGGACTTGAAATTTTTGATGTCATATCGGGGGCCTATATATGGCGTTCCTACTGATACATACCTGCAACACGTGTTTCTTTATGCACATCAATAGGTTACTGATTCACATCAACGAATGGATTAAATCTTATGAATGGCGATCAATCTTCAGAAGAGAAAGTTGGCCTCAATCTACGCTACATAAAACCCGTATTAATTTTCCTGGATAAAGATCAACCTTTCAGCATGAATGGAATCGTCGAAAACTTTTAATGAAGTTACACAAATAAAAAAAAACCACACTATAGTATTTCCTTAACGTCCCTAGAGGAAAATATGACGATCACCGCAAAAAAGGGAGGTAGCGTTATTTTTCTTGTTAGATCTAGGGTCAATTCCCCCTTACCGAGGCAGGGGTCTGCTCTGTGATTTTTTTTTTCAAAAGTGCATTTAAATGCAGTTAAGGAACGTTAAGGATACATTATCATTTACTTTCCTATTCCATACGACAAGAGTAAATGGGGATATAATTGGGTTAGGGAAAAATGTCGTATCCCCTATCGTTCCTCCATCGTATTGTGCCTTACTTCGTTTAGTATAACAAAGGGTATGAATATTGATGTATTCAAATTAATGCACATTTCTTTAGATTTTGTACGACGGGCTGCCTGTAACATGATTTGCTATTTGAGTATGGACAATTTCACTCTAACGTTGTTGTTGCTGCTGTTGTTATTGTTATTATTTATTATCATCATTATTTTTTATTATCATTATTATAATTATTATTATTACAACTATTAATTTGTTTTAGGTTCGAGTTTGGTCCAGACCTCAAGATATCAATCACACGGTCTATGCCCTAGAGAGTGCTGTGAAACAGACTGAATTCTTCGAATCCTATTTTAATTACAGTTACACATTAGACAAACAAGGTAATAAATTATAGATCATGAGCCCTGTGTTATGGAATTCGTATTACAATTTCGCATTTAATAAATATGGAAATGAAACGTCTGTTTCGCGTGTGTGATTCGCGTCTGCTTTTCATATTAATCAACAGTGGCTTAAGTATACTTATTAGAACTTTTCTGTGCGACAGCAATTTCAGATTATTATAAATAAATTGATTTTTGGGGGGGGGTAAAGGACCCATATTAAATATAAGCTTACTACCGGACCTTTAATATTCTATAAATAATGATAACGTGATTAGGTAACCAATTGTAAATAAATTGTGAATCTGTAAAGCATCAATCCCTCATGGCAGAGTCTCCTAGCTTGCACGGTAACATAAACAGTGTCGTTTTAGACGAGGATATCGAAAGCGTCTGTGAGATTGTAGCCCAAAATTGTTCTCCAGGAGCATATGGTCCAGGATCATATGGTCCTGGAGCATATGTTCCTGGAGCATAAGTAATCTGGAAAAATAGTATAAGTCAAATATGCTCAAAAGAGCAGATTGGACTATGCTTCCTGGAGCATAAATAATCTGAAGACATATTTTAAGTCAAATATGCTCCTGGACCATATTTGAATACACAATGCAAATGGCAAATATGCTCCTGGAGTAGTGGATAAATAGTCTGTCAAATACTGCTAAGGAGCATAATTGCCATATGCTCCTGGAGCATGTGCATTCAAATTTGAATTAGAATATTTCTCCCGATTATCTTTGCTCCAGCACCATATGCTCCTGGAGTATAATTTCGGGCCAAATTCACATATATATAAGCGTGATGGAGATCACAATGCACAGATGTCGCCGTACTCATAGTCAACGGTAAAGAATAGGGCACTCAATTCAGTTGACTCTTCACGCAACATTAGTTTCACGCTATATTCCGTTATCGTCTATGGAGCCCGGACTGTGGCTCCCGGCGGACTATATCTGCTTTCACAGCGGTACTACACAGTTTCATAAAACACAAATAAATTTAACTGCTGGTAATTAAAAAAAGTATAAACGGTCACAGACTAACAAATTGCAGCAACAGTTATTTTTTTACTGCGGCGTATTCTGGGCTCAAACTTGGAGATTTACGTTTTATGTTTGCCATTTAACGAATTTGATCATTTGATATAAATAGCCAAATATACTGGCGGCACCAGAGGGGTGCAAGGGGAGAAATTTCCTCAAATATTTTCCAGCCACAGTTTTCTCCTTCCCAAAATTAGTAATATAGACTCCATTTAAAACCATCAATAACAATAATCATATAATATTTCTCAATGCATGGTGACCTCCAACATAACCTCATCTCTCCTCATCCCCAAAAAATATGATAAATACATACTGTAAATACACATTACCAACAGGTTCTTTGCACTGCATTACAAAATTCCAGTGTGCATTTCTATAAATATACCACACGAACTGGAAATAACGCTGAATGAAGGTATTGCCCTTGTGTCGATATGACTTTAAATCAAACTCTTGAAATTAGTTTCAACTAAACAGCTGGTAATCAGTTCAATAATGATCATATGGTCTCGCTTCATCCCATCAGACGCAGTGTGCGCGAGTAGAGTTATTATACTGTAGCCTACAGACCAGTAATTACAATAATCCAGTGAAATGTTTCACATGTATCTCTTCTAATATAGCACTCAGATCTCAAGATTCCAGTATGACCGTGTAACATTGACTCAGAGATTTCCCGATGAGGGCGCACTCATTTGCATGGCCATATACTAATCACTGTGTGAAATAACTACGCTCAAATCGTAGCCCTTCATATAGAAAATCACAACTTTGTCATGAAATTCCGGATCCGGATTTTTTTTATATACACGGTACCCTATGGCACTGTTATACTGAACACAAATGTTTACTGCATGAAAACGAAAAATCCGATTCATCTCTAACTTTGGAATTACTACAAAAAAAGTATAATTTCGAAATCTCTGAGTCAGCCATTAAATTTTACGAGCAAAATATGCAAAATCCTAACACACATAAAATCCTTTTATTATAGTCCAGCGGTAGCATCAAAAACCTTGAATAGGATCTTGCAAAAGAGCCTGCACGAAATGCTTTGATGGTTTCCAGGCAACATTGACCTGCTGCTTCCAAATCTTAATGATGCAACTTTTGCATCCTTGAGCCATTTTGAGATATGGAAGCGGGTAAAATTAAACAGTGGGCAAATTGGGTAAAGTATAGACATGCCTAATCTGATTCCAATTATTAAAATGATATGGGAATTATTACAATAGGATATATACATTTATTTCTGTTAATCAGCAAAGCTCAAAGGTATCTAACAAAGGCCAGAGTGCTGACCCGCCAGATGCTGATCGGAGTGGGACCGTAACACATATTTCACACTTAAGTAATCTCCCAGTGTCAAACAAATCAGACAACATGTTATTTTACATTACTTCTATAAGCATGAAAGCTCTATAAGCATGATCTCATTTTGAGAGAAATCCCGCGTCCGTATTTAGAAATGTTTACCCCAGGGTGACCTTGAACCCTTGTAAAACGGTTCATACGGGTTCAAAAAGGCGTATAGGACATGATATCACGGTTCTAAAGATTAAAAGGGTATGTTTGCTAATTAGGGCAGGGACTTAACACGTAGGCTCTTACAAATGTTTTAAGGAAGGCTTCAAACTCAACCACCGCGCTACTTGGGTTACACCCAGTTCTTTGCGGTTGTTAAACGGTTTCTATGATTCTACACAGTGAAAAACACGGTTCAACTGCCCTGAACCACAGGTCAACCGGCGTTGGGTTTGAAGTCGCCCTTAAGCCGTTATGACATCTGTATAAAAGCTACCGAAATTGTAGGCTCTGAAACAGCTAGGGCCAATCCTAGGGCCAATCTGTTTATTGTGTTCCTGTTGTGTACTGTACAAATAATTTGTTTCAGCATGCACAAAACCAATAGCCGTGCATAAAGTCGCGGTATAAGTTTTCTTACACGAAACAACAATATATGGAAACTCAGTGGTGCAGGTGGTGTGTTCCGGTTACATAGCAATAGTTTGCGAGACGCCTATACCAGTTCCATTCTGTACCGCCACTTCAAATGGTATGTTAGGAATTCCACTGCTTTTAAGAAATTCCTCTGAAATCCTCTGATCTAAATGATGTAGTGGAATTCCTTCAATAACGACGGTGGATTGCAAAGCTGTTCATTGTCTGTTCGATTGAGGTGGACTTTGTTGCAACTATCAGATGAATAACTCACATCTACCTCGGACCTTCCCGGTAATAATCGTAATAGTACCATACCGGAATATACTTGAATCTGCAAAAAAAATTCAGTTCCTGTATGCACGTCGCAACCTTGGTCTCAGGGCATAGAGGGTGAGCTCGACTTGTAATACAGCTTGGATTATATCGTAACATCTGCAATCCAGCTTGGATAACATTGTGTGGTGAATCTCATCAGCTTTAGCAGTTGGGTGTTCGCTGTATACATTTACTGCGTTTAGAGCAACACCTCTTTCTAGTGGCATACTCAGATAATAATGGTCACTTAGCTTCATATAGAGAGGTTTCTAACTACATCGTAGGGCTCTACTTGCTGATACCATGCCTGCGCAAATGTTCATTAACTACAATATAATTCAAATCAAGTCAGCACAGGGGCACCCGAGCAATTCGACGTCTCGATTACTGCTCCAACGGGCGATACGGGACCAAATGCGCGCGAAGTGCGGGAAATTAGCCCACATTTACATAACTTGGTCAAACGATTACGCCAAAGATGGTAGCAATACCTCAAATACCCAGGTCAAAATGCACATGTTATTCCATTTCGTCGGCAAGGGGTGAGGCAACTGCAACTGGATTTTGAGCCAGGGGATGAAACTCTGCTATTATTATTGATTGTAGTCACACCACAATGCGATACCAGTCTCTCAGAAGAAGATTCCCAGTTCTGTGATTAAGTTTAAAAAAATGGATGTAGCCAAACACTCATGTTGCGGCCAAGTAAATTGGTTGCTACTTGGACTTACTACAATGAGCGGTGCAAAATGTTGAGGCCTTCACAAGGGCGGAGTTTGTTTTATGTTTGTTTTAGAGACGAGCTGTTGGTTTTTTAACTGCGTTTTTAATAGAATATCTGACGATATGGCCAGGACAGGAGTAGAACTGTATAATTGACCATGCTGACCTAAAATTATCATCTTCCCAAAACAAAATCCTGTTCTAATTTTAAGGGTTCCAAATGCTGATTATTAAATTTAAATGTCAGTTTAGTTCGATTGGTTAAACGTTTAACTTAAATAACTTAACTCGATCAGAGATGAATTAATTCAAACCACTGGGTATGGTTGTGGATTTCGATCTTACACTTCAAAAATGAAACCTAGTTTAAAACTTAACGATCATTTCAATACCTCTGCTGTTTTTCTTCGGTAAGCAATAATGAATATACGGAAAGAATTAGACGGAATAGTGGTATATTTAATTTTCTTGATGTTATTTTTTGTTTTGGAATAAGGTATGGTTGCAGTACCTTCTTCCTCGCCTTTAGCAATGGAAAACTGGGGTCTTATCATTTACCATTGAAAATATTGCTATGATATACAAATCCTGAAGAGGAATCGTTGGACCAGAAAGCAAATGGTGGGAATGGTTGTATCACAGAACTTGCGATCAGGTATAGACTTTTCCTCATTTTTTATATGACATTGTCTATCTACTTATGCTGCCGTTCTAGGTGCTGCTGTACTGCTGTTGGCCGCTTGCGCTGACCTGCTACTGCTGCTGGTGGTGGTTCTACTACTATTACTCTTCTATTGCTGCTGCTGCTGATACTATATACTACTACTATACTACTACTACTACTACGACTATACTACTACTACTACTACTACATGCTACTGTACTGCTACTATACTACTGCTACTACTGCTACTTGCTACTGGCTGCTGCTAACTAATACTACTAATACTGATACCACGTATACTACTACACTAATATTACTACTAATTGTTACTGCGGCTATTGCTGCTGCTGCTTCTGCTGCTGATGCTGCTACTACTACCGCTGCTGCTGCTGCTACTACTACCGCTGCTGCTGCTGCTGCTGCTGCTGCTACACCACTATTACTACTACCACTGCTGCTGCTACTACTATATATATTCCTCCTATTACTACTACCATTATACCTTATGAATATTTATTAGGTAGTCGCGACATTCTTATTGGGTGCAATTCCAATATGTTGTCAAAGGTACGAACTACTGCACCCCTACTATTGCATCTCATATCGTCCCGCGTGTCAAAGTTCACACTTAGCGCGTATGAATTATAATATACGTGAACGGGGTATTCAATGGACAGTGAGCTTGATCATCACTGGTCAAAATGGCGTCTGCTGTTGACATCGTTGCTATGTAGTTACGACAAAAAGACTTTGTCTCAGCTTCTCTGGTGTTTTTAGAAAAATACAATATGTGCCATTCCATTATGTACTCCTGTTTTCAAGGCATAAGACAAACTTCACACAATGAAAAAAAACACAATATAGAGTTCATATAGTTCCACTTTTTATTTTTCATTTGTATGGTTCCGTTGTATCGTCAAAATAAAACAAAATTTTTAAAATTTAAAAAAGTGTAAAAATGGCCGCCGCCGCATAGAGCTATGAGCTAAATCTAATTTTAAAAGCTATGCGCGAGGAAAACTGAGAAAGGCTATTTGTTTTGCAGAAAGGTCTTAATTTGGATGGCTTGGACCAGTTATCAGTCAAGAATGTCTAAAATATGTTTTTCTTCTTGAGCTGTTATTTATGAATGTATCTTTCTTTTGCTTCAGCAGTACAGTGTTCTGCGCATTGGATTCTTTTGATAAAGCGCATTATAAATCATTTACGTATGCATATGTCTTTTAGATTAATTAAAATATCTTGTTATTGGTTATTGTTTCAGTGGTTTGGTAACCTTGTTACACCCGTGTGGTGGGACGACTTGTGGCTCAATGAAGGCTTTGCTCGATATCTGGAGTATCTTGGAGTTGACTACTGCGAACCTGAATGGAACGCGGTATGTTATTTAGTTCTTAATATGGGCAAGTGGTATATGTTTCCATACTTTACTTTTGGTTACTGATCTAGATACTCTTCGTAAGTAAAATCTAGACTGCTGAACGGCGACCATTTGTTTGCAAATGTTCCTAGAGTAAAATACTACTCAAAGTGCATCTGGAATTCCATCCTTGCAACACAATACTCTTCTGTAATACGCAGCATGTGCTAACATATCATGTACTTTCATACCCATGTAAGAGCCTTAATATTTTATGTTTGAAATTATCTTTGGTTGGATTTCAAGGCAGAAAAATGTCGCTAATTTTGCGACGGATCTTCACTTTCATGAAGTTAAAGGCCGACTCAGAGATTTCCTGAGGAGGGCGCCCTCAAATTCCCCAAAAAATCGTGTTTTTTGAATGTACATAATGCCTGTCCATATACTAATCACTGTGTGAAATTGCTAAGCTTAAATCGAATCCCTTCATATAGAAAATCACAACTTTGTTATAAAATTCCGGATCCGGAATTTTTGTTATACACAGTATCCTATGGGACATAATACTACACATAAATGTTTACTGCATCAAAACGAAACATCCGATTCATCTCAAATTTCGGAATTGTGCATTTTAGGTTACTATCTTTAGTTCTAGTTACACAAAAAAATAATATTTCGAAATCTCTGAGTCAGACTTTAATGAAAACTAAATTATATAAATCAGTATTTGAATCTCTTCTGCAAAAATCTAACCTCGCTCTAACCACTTCGGACCGCCTGCAGGTGTAGAAGTTTTTATAGTCCGCCGGAATCATAGTCCACCTACAACGATAAAGAATAAGGCACTCGATCAGTTGACTCTTCACGCAACGTAATAGTTTCACGCTTTATTCCGTTGTCGTCTATGGAGCCCGGACTATGGCTCCCGACGGACTATATCTACTTTCACACCGGATCCGACAATGTTGCCGTAGCCAGCAGTATATTGCCAGTTCCGGGTTGAAATTTGAAAATTAAAATTTTCCTTTTATTTTTGTGTTTATGCAAGAATATTGTGTCCGAGGCAAGTAAAATATGAATTCACGCAAATATATTTTTTATTCGTAGTTAAAACATTTTTTGACGAAACACTTTGTTCACACTCAACTCACTTTTCAATTTATCTATACATCCCATTATTAGATTAACTTACTAATTTTTTAAATATTCGCGGCGATTGAAATTCATTGTTGGAAACAACACAACAGGCAACACATTGACTAACTACGGTAACATTGCCGGACCCGGCAGTCGGCATAACTGCTAACCATTCGACTGGTAACAAAGTCTTTTGGCAGTCATTGATGGAGTAAGCCCTGGCGAAGGGAACCTTCAATCAAAGGGATGTATCTATTTCAGCAGGCTAGAAAGCAGGTTTTTAGTTTTCCTGTCATGATTTAACCCTGGATGTATATTTTCAATGTTCTTTCTTGTCAAAAATTTAATCTCGTGAGCTCGCCGCATTTCAATCACCTGTTTTTCTGTCTGTCGACTTTTGGATAGTTATTCTTAAACATGACAAATAGGGATTGTGTAAATTCTATTATGCTTTACTGATCTATCCTGATTTCTTTTCACAGTCTGCTGAACTTTTCTTGGAATAAATACTATTGGCTAGCTATGAAACCGACTCATCAATCGAAACGCATCTCTCTTTTCGTCTAGACGCGTGATACAACCTACAGAAATAAGCTCCATTTTCGATGCGATAACCTATGAAAAGGTACTTTAACAATAATGTAATGCAAAGGCTAATGTGAATGTAGATAACTGTCTAATTTTCGGACATTTAAATATCCATAACCCCTTGCAATCCCTGGTATATTATATATCCTAAAAACAAAGCGTGAATCAATAAATCTGTAGTTTTTAAAGCGATTTTTTCTGAACAATATGTGCAACATTTTTCATGAGGATTTGATGGTACATTATTATCGCACTTTGATAAATGCGGTTTGTGTAATTTGGATTTTTGCCGCTCAAAGTATTACAAGTTTGTGATCTTAATACAACGGCCAGTTATGTTCAAGGTAGGTATGCATCGAAGCGCAATTAAATCAGAAGCAAAACTTGTTGAAGGAACTGGCGAAATGTGAACTGACTAAGTGTCGGTTGTTTCAAAGCATCTGAAGTCGTTTTCTGATCTCAACCAAATAAGAGCGTGCATCGGAATTGAATCAAGTTTTTGACATGATATTGCACTTTGAATTAAAAGATATTAAAGCGGATCATAAGCCCAGTTCTAACCCTTACATGGAAAATCTATGATCACAATAATTCTTGTCCAATTTTGCCAAATTCTCTCTCACTTTGTAAATATTAAAAAATTTACAGTTTCACAACAATATTAGCAATGTTTTCTTCATAATTAAAATAATACTTATTGAAAGCCCAATTCTGCCACACCCGTGCCATCCTCGGAATTCACAATAACCGTTCATTAGACATATGTGATTTTAACAATTCGGACCAGCTTGGAATTTAAACCCTTCTTCAATGCACGTATCTCTGGAGAGGAGTGTTGAAAAGGATATGGGATAAAAAGCATAGTGAACAGTGGGAAATGTACTTTTTAAAACTTATAAATGAATAGAGGGTTTTTATATTTTAATAATTTGTTTCCAATCTGGGCGTTTTTATTGATAGCACGCTGTAGTAATACACATAATCATGAGCGGTGTGTAGATGTCGGCTGGGGGGGGGTCCCAATCATTGTGGGGTGGGGGGCGTTCATTGGCGTGTGGAGTGCGCAGTTTTTAATGTTTTTATTCATTTCTCGTCTGCTTGCTTTTGAATAAATGAGAATATTCTGGTGGGGTCGGAGGTGGGTTTAAGGTGTTGGAGGCGCACAGTGAGACGTTGGGGGTGCCGGGGTAAGATTGTGAGTTGTGAGGTCGTGAAGTAGGTACTTGGTAAACTGCGAACACCAAGCCGTGTGTGGGGCCGTTGTTTGTTTGACCGGTGGCTCGCAAGGCGCATTTCTCACGCTGTTCGGGGCTGGATGAGGGGATATCATGGCATAACTCGATTTTTTAAAGAAACTCTTAAATTATAATTCTGACCTTAAAAGTCGTTTTCAAGCTAAGAAGGTTAATTACTTTTTGCAGGTAAGAAGGTTTATAATCACTTTTGCAGGTTAAGAAGGTTAATACACACTTTTGCAGGTTAAGAAGGTTAATAATCACCCTTTTTAAAAAGTCACACACTTTCATACAATCACTGCCTTATTGTATTTCTTTTCAATTTGACTCTTTCAATTTATATTTAGGGGGCAGCTGTTGTCTACATGTTAGTAGATATACTAGTGAATGACTGATTCGCAGCATCACTGCAGGATTACCTTAACGAACATGCTTACAGCAACACTAACACTGGAGACTTATGGGAAGCCTTGACAATGTATGATATGCATGTGGCACTACTTTACAAACCGACTCGAAGTCAAATCTATAGATTCCTTCTCCCGACTACTAAAAAGAGTTGATAAATTCGCTTTGTATTATTTAAAAACCGTTTTTATGTACTTGTAATAATATCTGTGGCGCTCAATTTTCCGTGTAAATTCGATCTCTCTTAGTAGATGTTACATTTAAAAGACACAAATCACAACACATGGCCCTATGAAACATTGTGATACAAATATTTACTCATCGCATCGCCATAGTTCATATCGTCAAAGTCAACTAATCGTTTGGACATAACCCTTTTATTTTTTACAAGGTTATCAGAATTATGAGTGTTGCAATATGAGTTTTTGTTCAGATGCATGGTTAGGGATTTATTGGTGCAACCAGGAACACAATATTAGGATGGCAAGACTGTTGCTGCCCGCGATTGATCAAGCATGGATGAATGCATTGAAAGTGGTTGAAATGTAACAAGAATAAAAGACTGTCAATTGTGAACTAAATCCATTGCCTTCCCCTCGTAGCATACTAGGAGAACCAGATAAAGGACTAAAATATAACATGGTGTCACTACGGACTCGCTAACAACTCCAATCAATCGCGTGGAATTCGTCGAACTTTTCGGCACATCGCGTTGTACTGTATTCTCGCATGTACGTCGAATTCGGCATCTCAGCTTTCACTCATCGCAAGTCAACGCTGTTTATGATTCCATTCGCTGTAAACTTGGGCACTAATACGCATACAGTGAAAAATAAAGGTAGGCACAAACAAGGTTCAAGTGTAAACTGTTGCAAATAAGGTCAAATTAGAACAAACTTGACGAACTAAAATTTAATTGGTTTCACTGAAAATTGAGTCAGAAAGTTTGAATTCAAGTGTCGAACTCATTAAAGCTCCTGTGTACCATCAATATATATATTCAATTGGTGACTGTTCAAGCTTGAAACAAATTTACGATTTTTTGGTGTAGTACTATGCTGTATTTTAGTAGCTTAAAGACTTTGTCTAGGGTCCATTTTGAAAGATAACGCAAAAATGGCGCCAGGTGAAAGGAAAATGGTGATGGTGGCATGCTCGCTGACTCCACAAGTCACCGCAATCACTATGACAATACCACTACATCCAATTTGACGTTACGAGGAGATCTGAAAAATACTTGTTCAAAGTTTAGACATTATTGGACTCCTATTAAATTTTGACAGATCTGAAATCCAAGAGTGCTCCCATTAGAGTAGCCAGTTTCATACAGCGATAGGTATAGAGGCCCTAGATATTCACAATAATTTGGCCTATGAATCTGAGCTCGAAACAATCCTTAGAAGACATACTTGCTCTTGGATGAACATTTTAAAGGAAAAAGAAAGGGTCTTTATGAACGGATGTGTTCAATAATTGTGTACAAGAAGACGGGCTATCAGAAGTCATTATATAATTCAGTAACAGATGAGGTCTAAGGTCTGCTGCCACGTGTGAAATATCGGTCGCTCTCGAGAGGATTTCATTCGTGATAGAATTGTCTGCGGAATCAAAAGCAGAGATTAAAGAATAAGTTTACTGTCGCACGAAGCAAGGAATGACGCTTGAACCGTGTTATTGCCAAATGTAGAGGGCACATGAAGCTACTAACGTTCTTTCTTCACATGGGCGGCATGGCCGACAGTAGCCCAAATGTAGGTGCAGTCTCACAGAGACGTGGCAAATTCAAGCCAAATCCTATATAAATACAGTTCACCGACCGATGATTGTATTCTGTGGGCAAAAGCATGACTCATAAAAAACTAAATGTCCCCGCACTATGGAGGTATGAATGTGACACTGCAAGAGACCGCACCAGTTTGCGGTCAAATGTACGAGACCGAAACAGAGTGGTATCAAATCACAGAATCTCAATTCAAGAGAAATAGACACGTGCACACGCTGTTGGGCCAGATGAAGTTGGCACAGACTCTTCCACATAATATGAAGCATGTACTATTACATTAATGAAACAGTCAGAAAAGTGCATGTACAGACATAGATAACAATGTGAACACATTGATGTAGAAGTTCACAATCTAGATGAACCCAAAGCTGAAAAATAACGGCAGTGAAAGTGTCACTGACAACAGGCCAAAATTTAAGACAAATCTTGGCAGCATGGAATTTCTGCACACCCTATCCCTTAATGATTCAAGTAGATTCAGGGGTAGATTCAGGGGCTGAGTGTGTCATTACCTCAAAAATATCATCCCTGCCGGTGCTATGGTCACCAGGCTCAAAGTTCCGTTTGAAACTTTATTATCAACCAAATACAATTGTGGGTACTTTTAGTACTAATATCACGAATCCAAAGAATGGTGAAGGTATCCCAATGTACTATTCAATGTGGTAAAATGAGGAAAACAACTTTCCACTATTCAGGGTCAATAACCTCCCAGCTTCATGGGCTTAATTACAGTGAGATAATGATAATTGACATCAAACAGTTGGCACAAACTACAGAAAAATGAAGTGAAAACGTGAACACAACGTGCACAATATAGTGCAAATGAAGCAGGCATGACCACTATGGAAAATAACGTGAAACACACTGTGAAAAATAAAGTGAAACCACTGTGAAAATAACAGTGAAACACAACTGGTGAAAAAAATAAACACCTGGTGAACAATAAATTGAAACACACTGGTGAAAATAAGTGAAACACACTGTTGAAATAATGAAACACACGGTGAAAATAAGTAAACCCACAGTGAAAATCATGAAAAACATGAAACCACGGGTGAGAAAATTCTGAACCGACTTATACATAACACGGAGTGACTAAACAAACATTTTTGAAAAGCACGCAGAATTTTTGAGGACTTGGTCATTTGCCAGGCCTAGTTGACTTGAACATGAAAATGTTGCACCAGTAGTTATGCCACCCCGTCGTGTACCAATAGCTGTGAAACCAAAACTCAAGGAAGAACTTGAACGCCTTGAAACCTTAGAATTATTAAAAAAGTGGAACGTGCAACCGACTGGGTATCGATTTGGTTCGGTGAAACCCAGTGAAAAACTCCGTGTCCTTCTGTATCACCCTCTGCATTTGAACGTAGCGTTGAACGTAGCAATACCCACTGGGTCCAGTGATTGAGATATACTGCCAGAAATGTTCAGGGTGAAAGTTTTCTCTCCAGGCTGATTGTAGAGAAGGCTTTCTGCAATGTGTACTGGATGAGGACGCTATTTACCTCACAGCCTTTCAAACACCTTGGGGCAGATACGCGCGGAGCACTTTTGCCATTTGGAATCACTCCTCGCACCCTGAAATCTTGCCAACAAAAGTGGATCATGGCTTGGAAAATCTTAGGTGTGTACAAAGTAGGCGGATGACATACTATCACGGAGACGGACATACACTTGAGGAAGCGACACGCGATCATGATCAGAATAGAACGGTTCTTGAAGCGTTGTGATAAAGGCAAGTGAGCTGAATAAAGAGACAAGTTTGCAACACAGTGTGATAAGTGCCTTCATTGGACATCCGTTAACCAAGACGGACGCAGGTAGATCCGCAAAAATTGAAGCGATTCGCAACATGCCGGAACCAACGTCTGGGTAAGCGGTGACCCTCGCACGATTTCTCGGTATGACCAAATACCTCGTACCTCGTCCAAATTTTCTCCCAGATCTTCGCAGAGACACAGACCCACTATCGGACGACATAGACGCAACAAAGACATATACTGGACCTGGACGAGTAACCATCTCAAAAGTAGCCTTTGAGAAAGTTAAAGAGAAATGATAGTCAGCAGCCAGTTCTGCGGTAGCCTCGCCCCCCGCAGCGCCATTGAGTTAGAAAGGCAAGGTGAGCATCTGACGAAAGGGCTTGTGGGCTTTGCACTCCACATCCATGGACAACCTGTGACATCCGCCAAGCAGACGTTAACTCCATGGCAAGAGACTAGATCCTCCAAATAAAAAGAGTTGTTAGGCACAGATCTTTGGCTTGAGTGCGAAACCACATTTTATACGTATGGTCGCAGAGTAACCCTATGGACAGACTCACAAACCCCTGGAACAAAATCACTCGCAAACCACTAACGCAGCTCCGAAGCGTCTCCAACGACTTCTTCTTTTCGCCTCGCGCAATATGACTGTACAAATACCGTACAAACGCGGGTAAGGAAATGTATCCTCGCCGACCTTTGGTCGCGAGCCTACTTAACAACACAGCAAGATATCACTAGTTAAGAAGGACAGAGACGTCAACATGTGTGAATCCGTACCCATCTCAGCTACAAGTTATGCAGAAGTACGCAAAGAAACTACTTGTTGCCTTGATGATACACTGCACGCAGGTTAAGCGTCATGTAGTGAAACGGTTGACTCCTGGATCACAGAAGGGCAATTAGAACCCAGAGACTAAACCATATTTTGACATCAGGATGAACTATCCCCTACCAAGATGGAGTATCTCGCTTGGCCATAAAGAGTCGTAGTCCCACTACCACACGCAAATGATTCGTGAAAGAACTTCAATAGAATCGCACGTGACATGAATCCAAAGTAGCACTACGCATGGCTAAAGACTGGTCTACTGGCCAGGAATTACGAGCGATATCAAAGACTACATTTCCAGTGTGAAGTTGCAACACTTACCAGACGAACAGCACAAAGAACCCTTAACAGCCACAAATACCAACAGAACCTTGGCAAAGAGATTGCATAAAGAAACCCCCCCCTTTTCACAATAGCCAATGCTGACCTACTTGTGTTGTGTAGACTATTACTTTACTCGTACTACTTCGAGTATTGATCGGTTGTACACAAATGGATGCCATTGCAATTATCAGGATTCTACAGACGGCACTTTATTTACTACGCAAAGGGATACGTCAGAACTCATATTTTCGCGGACATGGACGCCCATTTAACTAACTCGCGGACATTCGCCGACTTCGCTAAAGAATATGAATTTCAGCACAGGCCCAACCAGCTCACCTGAATTCGCAAAAGCAATGGTAGAAAAAAAGTCGATAGCGGCAGGTAAAGATCGCAAAGACTCTTATCAGAAACCAGAAGACAATGGTGAAACTGAACATTATTCACTCTTATCTCACAATGTAGACATACCCTCTACTGAAGGTTTAGCAGTTCGCCAGCTCAACGCTTTGCTTTGGAACGGTCGAACAAGAACATCTAACTGCGTCCGCATAAAAAACTCTTGTTGGACCCACAATCTCAAAGGTCATCAAAGAACGGCAAACAGTATAACCACAGAAACCACAGAACGACTACGATCAGAGCAGGGGCAAAAAACTTGAAACGCGTTAAAAAAAGAGAGGATAGGGTGTAGAGGAATGAAACCAAGAGCGACCAGACTGACAAAGTATTGGAACAGGCACCGGTTTGCTAGACCAGTTGCAGAGCTTTCATACAAGATGAGACAGAGGAATGTGCGCAAGTATGTAGAAACCGAAGACACCTAAGACACAGTGCTGAAACGTTTGGTTGCAGAAAACCGACTGTCACAGAGCACGACACGCAAGAAAACGTCGGTTAATATTGTCAGGCGTGGCGCGAACGCAAAGCATTTATAAACCCCTCAACAAGAAAGACCAACATCAGTGACATTGATCCCAAGTTTCACAGTCCAGACAACACTCACGTTTTTTTTTTTTTTTTTTTTTTTTTTTTATAGTTTTGATGTTAATACTTATCTCATAGTAATAGCAACATGGTATTGTCAAAGATGAACCATGTTTTAGCTAAATAGTAATTACTCACTATTTTGTATAAGCGTCTTTGGCCTTTTTTGAAAGCGCGCATATCAAATCCGTTTGTATTGTTTTATTGTATCTTCGCGCCTTCGCGATCTGATAGGCCAGCAGCCATCGAGACACAGGCAATCGCGAGCGGGAAAAAACCCAAGTATCTCAAAGATTATGTGCGCCTAGTAAAACCTAAAAACAAAAACACGAGACTATGGACTGACACATTACAAGTGTTGATCATAGTCGCCAACACAACTGACAGTATCACTTTATAATGTAGTTAGTCAGGCAATAAGCAAGCTGGATGTTTTGAAGTTTAAAGTGTTCATCTTGATTTCATGATTGACAAAAACTAAATTGACAGCACCATTAATGATTGGTCATCACATAATGTTAAAGATAATGCTGTTTAAAAGCATCTTTCTCTAAGAAGGAACGATGTTGTCATATGAGATTTCAGAATGCATGGTGTTAGGGATTTTGGGGGCAACCAGCAAAACAATATGAGGATATAGCAAGACTCTGGCTGCCCGACTGATCAGCTGATGAATGCATTGAACGTTGAAATTTAAACAAGATAAAAGACTGTCAAATGTGAACTAAATCTCATTGGCATCCCTCTTGTCATTACCTAGGAGACTCAGATAAGGTACTAAAATTATAAAACAATGACAAAACACAAATGCTAAGATCAAGATCTATGAATAACTTTGTTATTATCTTTACTGAAAATCTTTACGGTTGGCTTTTTAATATTAGTAATTTGGCCGTGGAGAGATTGAAGGGTTGTGAAAGTGCTTGCAGGAAAATAATGTTCACTAGAGTTTCGGTGAAAACCCTGCATCGTCCTTTGCTTGATGGTTTGGATAGAATGCGATCAAGCAAAATTAAAAGTTTGGGTTTTGTATTCCATCAGTAATTTCAATTGCTCCATTTTATTGCATTTTGTTGAATCTAAAAGCAATTTTAAGTATCAGGTTGAATAATTTTATCACACCAGAAATGATCATAAAACATCATTCAATCACCCCCTCGACTCATTTAAATAAAACAAGAAGTCACGCTTCACCTTAAAGTTCGGTCATGTGTGACTTTCAAACGTCACACATGTGACCGAACTTTATTTGTCGCCTGCATGACAAAATAACGAATCTATGCGAACGTGAAGCAGTAGTTTTGGTTAGGGTTTGGACATGACTCAGGGTTTTTTATATATCAAAGGGGGGTAATAGCAGATTGGTTACTTTGACAATACGAGCATGGTTTTGAAAGTACAATTACCACGTTTGTAGGTCACACACTGCCCGACTAAATGGCCCAAAATAAGTCGAAAGCCATATATAAATAATAATATTATTATTAGCGGGGATTTTGCACTGGGTTAAGAGTAAAGTTGCTACATTTCAGCGAATAGAACATTGTATACTGGAAATATCAAGTCCATAAATAATGGGCTCTTGTCGTCTATCGGCAACAACAAAGAGTACTTGATGAGTGTTATAAAAACTGTCTTCTCATCCGTATGCGATATTGACGCATGAGGACCTGCATCAAAACTATAATGGACACATGGACGTTATCAACCATTCTATCCACTGGTCATGTTCAACAGGACAACAGATACAACCCCTAACGGCTTCACAGAAAACATTTCTACCCTACGACGGAGCCAAAGAAATTGAATATGATGAACTCAGGTCTTTGTGTATTTTTATCTCTATTGTTCATGATTATTTTGACAGTGGGTTTTAGTGTTTTACACTCTCGTTCTGGAACCTCAGGATAGAACCACCCCTTTAATCCAAATAAATGAGCCTCGTGCCATAATCTGATTTCAGGTCTCAAGTAAAACTTCCAGAACATATCGCGGTCTCTTGAATTTATTGCTACATACACACCGAGTTAGGCACACAAACAGGTATATTTTATATTATTTATTTAGCCTAATTCTAATATGTTTGTGCTTTCATTTCTGACCTTAATCTGCTCAAGTGAAAAATCATGCTACCCCCAAATTCTTGGGGGCTGTAACACATGACTCCACAGTCCACCAGAATCAGTATGACAATACCACTTCCACATTTGACAGGAGATCTGAAAAATAATGGTCAAAGTTTAGACAATTATGGGACTCCTATGAAATTGTGACAGATCTGAAACAAGAGTGGACTCCCATGAGAGTAGCAACGTTCATACAGGCGATAGGTATAGAGGCCTAGATATTCACAATAATTTGGCTAGGAATCTGAGGCTAAGAAACAAGCCTTAGATGAACCAGACTTAAGATCTGGATGAAACATTGTTAACGGAAAAAGAAAATGTCATTTATGAACGGTATGTGTTCAATAATTGTGTACAAGAAGACCATCAGTCAGTAGATGAATTCATAGTAACACTGAGGTCTAGTCTGCCACGTGTTGAAATACGGTCCTCTCAGAGAGGATTTCATGTGATAGAATTGTCTGCGGAATCAAAAGCAGAGATTTAAGATAAGTTACTTCAGCAAGAAGCAATGACGCGTGAACAGTGAGTGCCAAAGGCTAGAGCACATGAAGCTACGTCTTCTCACAGCAGGCTATGCAGACAGTAGCCCAAATGTAGGTGCAGTATCACAGAGACGTGGCAAATTCAAGCCAAATCCTAGTAGCAAACAGGTCACCGATGATTGTAATTCTGTGGGCAAAAGCATGCAGCTATAAAACTAAATGTCAGCCTATGGAGCATGAATGTGAAACTTGGCAAGAGACTCCCCAAAAACCATTTTGCGGTCAAATGTACGAGACCGAAAAAGAGCTGGATCAAAAGCACAGAAAAATCTAAATTCAAGAGAAATTAGACCACGTGCACACGCTGTTGGGCCCGATGAGGTTGCTACATGACTCGTTCCACCACAGATCTATGAAGCATGTATATTGCATTAATGAAACGTCAGAAGTGCATGTACAGAATAGGATAAACAATGGTGAACACATTGATGAGAAGTTCACAATCTGATGAACCCAAAGCCTGAAAAGAACCAGTGAAAGTGTCACTTGAAAAACAGGCCAAAATTAAGAAAAAATCTTGTCAAGGCAATGGAAATTTACTGGACACTCCTATCCATTAATGATGCAAGTAGATTCAGGGTCTGAGTGTAATGTCATACCTCAAAAATATCTCCCTTCCGGTGCTATGGTCACCAAGTCAAAGGTCAAGTTGAAACTTATGATCAAACCAAAATACCAATTGTGGGTACTTGTAGACTAGATAGCAAGAATCCAAAGACTGGTGAAAGTACCATGTCTATTCAATGGGTAAATGAGGAAAACACTATTCCACTATTAGGGTCAAATAAACCTCCCGTCATGCTTAATTAAAGTGAGATAACACAAAAATACCAATTGTGGACTTTGTAGATAGATATCAAGAATCCAAAGAATGGTGAAAAGTACCATGTCCTAGTGAATGTGGTAAATGTCGAAAACACTTTCCACTATTAGGGTCACTTAACCTCCCAGGTCATGGGCTTAATTAAAGTGATATGAGAATATGACACAAACAGTTGCACAAATACAGAAAATGAAGTGGAAAAACAGTGAAACCAACCGTGACATTAGAGGTGCAAACTGAGCAAATGGACAACACTAGTGAAATAAAATGAAACACACTGGTGAAAATTAAAGTGGAAAAACACTGGTGAAAATAAAGTGAAACACACTGGTGAAAATAAAGTGAAACACATGATGAAAATAAGTGAAACCCATGGTGGAAAAAGAAAGGAATCACAATGGTGAAAATAAAGTGAAACACAATGGTTGAAATAAAGTGAAACACACAGGATGAAAATCATGAAAAAACAGTGAAACACATGGGTGAGAAAAATTCTGAAACAGACTTATACTAACACTGGAGTGACTAAACAAGACATTTTTGAGAAACACTCAGAAGTATTTGAGGGACTTGGTCATTTTCCAGGACTAGTTCACTTGGAACACAATGAAAAGGTGCACCAGTGTCTGCCACCCCGTCGGTACCAATAGCTGGAAACAAAAACTCAAGGCAGCACTTGAACGCATTGAAAACTTATACGTGATTAAAAAAGTGGAACGTGCAAAACCGACTGGGTATCGAGTTTGGTTACAGTGGTGAAACCCAGTGGAAAACTCCGTGTCTGTATCGACCTCTGCATTTGAACGGAGCGTGAAACGTAGCAATACCCACTGCCAGTGATTGACAGATATACTGCCAGAAAAGTCAAGGGTGAAAGTTTTTCCAAAGTGATTGGTGCTTTTTTTTTTTATTTTTTTTTTTTTTTTTTTTTTTTTTTATTTCTAGAGAGGCTTTCGGAACAGTGTACTGGATGAGGACTCTAGTTACCTCACAAAACCTTTCAACACCTTGGGAGTCCGCTGGACACGTTTGACCATTTGGAATCACTCCCACACCTGAAATCTTCAACAAAAATTGGATTCAGTGCTTGGAAAATCTTAAGGGTGTGTAACAAAGTAGCGGATGACATACTTATCACGGGAGAAGGACTACAACTTGAGGAAGCGACACGCGATCATGATCAGAATATGGAACGGTTCTTGAAGCGTTGGAAGAAAGCAAGTGAAGCTGAATAAAGACAAGTTTCAACACAAGTGTGATCAAGGGACCTTCATTGGACATCCGTTGACCAAAGACGGACTGCAGTAGATCCCAAAAAGTTGACAGCGATTCGCCAACCGCCGGAACCAACTGATGTAAGCGGTGTCCAACGATTCGCGGTATGACCAAATACCTCGCCAAATTTCTCCCCGATCTTCGCAAGACACTGAACCACTACGACGACTGACGCACAAAGACTTTTAGACTGGACTGGACGGAGGAACAATCGCAGCATTTGAGAAAAGTTAAAGAGAAAAGTGATAGCAGCACCAGTTCTGCGGTACTTCGACCCCGCCATTGAGTTAGACGGGCAAGGTGATGCATCTGACAAGGGCTTGGGCTTTGCACTCCTACAACATGGACAACCTGTGACATACGCAAGCCGAGCGTTAACTCCAGCAGAGACTAGATACTCGCAAATAGAAAAAGAGTTTGTTAGAACAGCTCTTTGGACTGGAGCGGAAACCACATGATCGTATGGCGCAGGAGGAAAACCTATGACAGACCACAAACCCCTGGTAACAATCACTCGAAAACCACTAAACGCAGCTCCGAAGCGTCTCCAACGACTTCTTCTTCGCTCGCGCAATATGACGTACAAATACAGTACAAACCGGGTAAGGAAATGTACCAGACGACACTGTCGCGAGCCTACTTAACGACAGCAAGATCTCACTAGTTGAAGAAGAGACAAGAGACAGTCAAAATGTGTGCTCAATACCACTAGCCTACAGTATGCAGAAGTACGCAAAGAAACTGCCTTGGATGATACACTCGCAAGCAGTGACGCGTCTGTAGTAAAGGTGGCCGGATCACAGGAAGCAATTAGACCAGAGATAGACCATATTTTGAAATCGGGATGAACTAGCCTACCAAGATGGAGTAATCTCCGTGGCACACGAGTCATAGGCCACTAGCCACACGCAAAATGATTCGTGAAAGACTTCATAGATCGCACGCAGGAAGCCCAAAGTACCCAAATATGTAATAATCAAGTTTCATACGATGGCTAAAGACTGTGTCTACTGGCCAGGAAGTACGAGCGATATCAAAGACTACATTTCCAAGTGTGAAGTGTGCAACACTTACCAGACAGAACAAGCCAAAGAACCCTTAATCAGCCACAAGATACCAGACAGACCTTGGCAAGAGATTGGCCTAGATCTTTTCCAAATAGACAATGCCGACTACTGTGTTGTGTAGACTATTACTCGGATACTTCGAGATTGATCGTGTCACACAAGAAGGATGCCACTGCAATTATCAGGATTCTACAGATTAGCACTTTATACGCATGGGATAACCAGAACGCCTATTTTTCGGAAAATGGACCACCATTTAACTCGCGGACATTCGCCGACTTCGCTAAAAGATATGAATTCAGAACACCACAGCTCACATGAATGTCGCACAAAGAAATGGTAAAGTCGAGAGCGCAGTAAAGATCGCAAAGACGCGTATCAGGGAAAACCAGAAGACCAATGGAAACTTGAAATAGCACTCATAACATGGAGAATACCCCTACTGAAGTGTAACGCACGTTCCGCCAGCCTCAACGCTTCTTTGGCGTCGAACAAGACCTCTATGCCCATAAAAAACTCTTTGTTGGACCCACAGATCCAAAAGCAAGTCAAAGAACGCAAACAGGAGAAACAAAGAAAACAAAAGAAATACTACGATAGAGGGGCAAAGAACTTGAAACCGTTAAAGAGAGGAGAGGTTGTAAGAATGAACCAAGAGTGAACCAGACTGACAAAGTATGGGAAAGGCACGGTGTGACAGTTGCAAGAGGTTCCTACAAGATTGAGCCAGAGGATTGACGCAAGTATGTTAGAAACAGAAGAAACCTAGGACACAGTGCTGAAAACGTTTCGCAGAAACCAACTGTCACAGACCACGACCGCAAGGAAAAAACGCAGGTTAAGATGACGCGAAACGCAAACAGTGATAACCCCCAACAAGAAGGACCACAGTGACATTGATCCAAGTGTCAGCCCAGACAAAACACCATCTGGCCATTCGCATCTGATAGGCCACAGCCATTGAGACACAGCAATCGCGACGGGAAAAAACCCAAGTACTCACAGATTATGTGCCCAAGAAAAAATAAAAGACAAACCCAGAGACTAGGACTGACCATTACAAGTTGTTGATCAGAGTTGCAACAACTGACAATATAACTTTATAAGTAGTTAGTCAGCAAAAGACGTGGATGTTTGAAGTTTAAAGTGTTCATTTGAGTTCATGTGAAAAAACTAAAATTGACAGCACATTATGATTGGTATCACATAATGGTTAAAGATAATGCTCAAGGTTTAAAAGCAGTCTTCTCTAAGAAGGAAAGATGTTGCAATATGAGATTTCAGAATGCAGGTTAGGAATTTATTGGTCAACCAGGCAAAACAATATTAGGATAGCAAGACTGTTGCTGCCCGTGATGATTTTTTTCCGGAATGTGATGACTGCATTGAAAGGTGAAATGTAAACAAGAATAAAAAGGGACTGGCAAATTGTGACTAATCTCTTGCCTTCCCTCGTGCATACCTAGGAGGAACCAGATAACGGACTAAAATATAACAATGAGCAAAACAAATGCTAAGATTCAAGATATTATGAAGAACTTGGATTATCTTTACTGAAAATAGAAAATTACGGTGCTGTAATATTGCGTAAAATTGCCGTGAGAGAAGTTGGAAGGGTTTGTGAAAGTGCGTGCAGAAATAGTTCACTAAGTTTAGGTGAAAACCAGTCACGTTCCTTTGCTTGATGGTTTGGATGAGAATGCGACAAGCAAAATAAAGTTTGGGGTTTGTAAAACTTAAAAGTTTGGGGTGTATTATCAGTTAATTTCAAATTGCTCCATTTTTGCATTGGTTGAATCTAAAAAGCAATTTTAAGACACGGTGAATAATTTATCACACCAGAAATGATCAATAAAACATCCATCCACCCCCGAACTTTCATTTAATAAAACAAGAAGTCACGCTTCACCTTAGTTCGGTCACGTGTGTGACTTGCAAAACGTCACAATGTGGACGAACTATGTGCCCCATGACAAAATAACGAATCTAGCGAACGTGGAAACAGTAGTATTTGGTTAGGTTTGGACATGACTCAAGGTTTGTTATAATATCAAAGGTAATAGCAGATTGGTTACCCGAGGACACAACAGCATTGGTTTGAAAGTAACAATTTACCCGTTTTAGGGCACAAACATGCCCGAAGAAGGGCCCAATATAAAGTCGAAAGCCTGATATAAATAATAATATTAATTATTAGGCGGGATTTTTGCACTGTGTTAAAAGAGTACAATGTTGCTAAATTTACAGCGACATAGAACATTGTAATACGGGAAATATCAAGTCAATAAATTAATGCGCTTGTCCTATCCAGACAACAAAAGAGTACTTGAGGGTATGATAAAAACTTCCTTCTCATCCGTAGGCCGATATTGACCATGGAGGACATGACATCAAAACTATAATGGACACATGGACGTTACAACCATTCTATCCACTGGTCATGTTCAACAGGACAACAGATACAACCATAATCGCTTCACAGAAAACATTTCTACCCTACGACGGAGCCAAAGAAAAATATGATGAACTCAGGTATTTGTGTATTTGTACCTATTGTTCAGGATTATTTTTACAGTGGGTTTATAGTGTTACGACGTCTCGTTCGGACCTCAAGGATAGAACCACCCTTTAAACACAAATAAATGAGCCTCGTGCACAAATAATCTGAATTTCATATCATAACAACACTGTTTAAATATGATTTTAATCAGATTGATTAGTTCAAGTATTTAGGGTGTCCAAAACACATTTATAATTTATGTACAATTCAATAACGTTACACTCAATATTAAGATTTTACCATCTTACTTAAGATATAATGTCCACTACACTGTTAAATCGGTTGTTTAAAAAAGTTGTGTTAAATATGTGCTTGTTGAACATTTGAACCGACCAACTAGTTGTGTAAGAACAAAAAGTAATAGTATAAATGTATAATAGTAAAAATGATAAGTATAAATCCACGGTATAATCAATGGGAATCTTCTCAGTCCTGAAGATAACTTTGTCCAGCAGTTCAAGACGACGGGGTTCAGTTGTCCCCCGACGACACTAATATTCTGCAGCACTATAATCCAAGAGTTACCAACAAAAGGACCACTAACTGGAATCCTTTTTTATTCCAAACCTGAAGCTCATTTTGCCTCAAAGATGACAGCAGACAGGTCAGCTTTCAAGCTCCTATGGTATCCAAAATCATGGCACTATGTTCTCGTACCGCACAGATCTACCATTGCTGCAACACTAGCTATAACTATACTAAGCTCCTGTATTTATATTTTCAAGCTAGGTTTATCTCTAATAATGTTCATTACAACATCATCATGCATAAATATAGCCTAACTCTGTCCAATTGGAACTCACATAAATGACATTATCTGCATTAAATCATCTTACATTAATGATATCATGGGAAACCTATTTTTGCAATCTAGAATGACCTCAAAGCATAAACAATTTGGTTAATTTTCTAAATTTAGCATTTTGGGGAATTCTGTTCATTTCTTGCACAATCTCTATCTAATAAATAACATCTGATTTGATCTCAATATAGCACTAGGGGAATTCCATTTTTCTTTTTCGTAATAAACAAAGTGTTTTTCCATTAAGAATCTTTTCTCAAGTAAACCTGAGAAATAAAATATTTTTTATTTAAAAAATGCAGGCTAATATAACAATAGACTAATTATAGTGAACAACTGGAATTGAAAAAAATGACCATTTCAGTAAGAGTGTAAGTCCTTCCTAGGATAAAATATGTACTTGTAAAATATCTGATTGATACCTTAACATATCGTTATTTATTCATACAAGCATTCTTTTTCAGACCTACATACGGGAACATAATGTGGGAAATTTTACTTTCTTACACCTATGAATCCAATGCCAATTTCACACATCCTACTAAGGATTGGTTGCACAGAGAACATAAGGGTAAGTGAAATTACAAGGTCGTACATTTGTTGAAATAAATCTAGTACTGGCACTCCGGATTTCACAAACGATGAATGATGTAGGCACTTCGTTCTACATGTAAAAGTTTGTTTGTTTGTTTTTATTTTTTATTTATTTTTGGGGTGCGTTTTTTTTTAATTTGGAAGTTTTTAGATTGTGTTAGAATGCATGACAATATTTCTACAAATATACCAAACTATAAAAGTGAGTGTGCCCTAATTAATGAGATATTAATTAGGCCTATGTGTCTTATTATGATATTTAAAATTTCGCATTTCACAAACAGATTTATTTGACTAAGATTAAGCTAATTCCGATGTAGGGGGAACAGAAGATCAACATCCATTGCATTTAATGGGGCTTGATCTTGTTTCCAACCTACAATATCCCGGCTTATTCATATATTTTGGGGTGATTGCATGCGCACTTACAATACCAATTGTCTTAATGAACTTATAGCTGAACTAATGCTGTCTGACGATATGCAATCAACTGATTGGTACCTGGTCAATATCAAAAGGACCGGATATTACCGTGTACAATATGACGACACAAACTGGAACAGATTAAGCGAGCAACTACTTCAGGACCATGAGGTAAATTGCTATAAATTATGGAGTTTACAAAAATTAAAACGTAATTCACATATGCGGCGGAAGCGGGAAAGGCAATTTCCTGGGCCTCCGACACAAAGGATTTTATCAGTAAAGATTGGTCTGTGGTTACATGCAGACGATTTTGTGGGTAGACCAGATGATAACGGGTTACAGTTTCATTGAAAAACAATGTGCTAAAACAATGAAACCACTGAAGCGAATCTGGGCTACTTCTAGCCCAGGTTCCCAGGTAGAGAGTTAAATTCTGTGGTGCCTCTGCGCTCCTCAGAACACATGCTCATCACTCCACCTACCCCAAATGTTGACGCTTCCCCGCTACTACAAATGTATTTAAAACAAAACACAGTCATGGTTCTTTATCTCAAAATATATTGCTAATTTGGCCATGCATTAGGCATTCTGAGTAATTTTCGTAGTGTTTGCAAAATACCTGACGTCTTAGTGAAATGAATCAATAACAATCTTTATGCAGTTAATCCCAGTACAAAACCGATTCCAACTTTTAGACGATGCCACTATATTGTTTGAAACCGATGAGCTTGATATTCATATCGTCCTCAACCTGACAATGTATCTTCATCGAGAAATGGAATATCTTCCCTGGAGAGCTGCAGTAATCCTAGCCGGAAAATTACGACGTTTAATGAAATTGCAACCATCTTATGGTCTGATTCAGGTACGTAATGATTTCATTACAAAACGATATCACCGATAATCGTATTCAAAGGTGAAGAATAAAACTGTTATTGACAATATTGATATTGATCCGTTGGAAAAGACCTAGGTCATCTTAGACCTAGGATGCCTGTATGCATGATACAGCATCTTCGTCTTCTGCCTGTGTTAGTAGGTTCTTGAATGAGGACTCTGTTCTCGAAGTTTGAGAAAGACGGTTTGAAGATGTTTTTCTATTTTTCTTTTTTTTTTTTTTGAGGGATGCTAAATCAGAATGTTTGGGTCCAACCCATGGGAATGTGGAGAATTTTGTAAATAAGGGGTAAAATTAATACAGGCCAATTTTGAAATCGGGTCGAATTCTGTTTAAACGTATACCAATACATTGGTTCGTTATAAGGATTAAAAAGTGTAGTTATCTAGATTCCGACCTTTAGTTACATAGATACAGCCCTATTAAGGTTGAAGTTCATTGGGGTAAAACTAACCCAATGCTCAGATTGTGTTAAAACTAGT
>JAMKCH010033213.1:0-21619 GCA_023653785.1 Ophioderma brevispina
AATTAATCACAGACAAAATTGATTAGCATAAAATTAACCCAAAAAGTGGACTTGGCCATACACAACCGTATACATACATTAGTAGCTGTGCCAACTTTTTTGTGCAGTTTGGCAAAAAAAATGGGTGTTTTTAGCACTCCACCACAAAATTCAAAGTTTGTGTATCTGTAGCACTTACAAAGTAGTAAACCTACCACATTTTTCCCATTGTGCTTGTCTGTGAAGCCAAATTCACTTTTTGGTTTTATTCCCTTTTGTATTGAGGTATTGTGCACCACATTTCTTTTTAATGTTATTTTTTACTCGCCCTGTAACTGTGGAAGGTTGGGTTTATAAATTTCAAATTTGAAAATCATCAATTTTCAAATGCACAACACACTGGAATTCACCCTGACTTGGCAAGGAGGGCATGATAAAATAGCACACATAATAAATACAAGCCTTCTTTTCTTGTACTTAGCTACAAAAAATAAAACTTAAGAATTAATATATTCTATAGAAACTAAAATACTCTAAGATGACAACGAAAATAAACCAAAAATAAGGGGCAAAATAAAGGCAAAATATACAAAAAATTTTCACAGAAAACAAGACGGTGGGTTTATAAGAATTTCTTGAGATGTTCAACAGATTCAAATTTACTTTTGGAATTAAAGTATATTGGTGATAACCCTTCCTATGAAACAGGGGTACACATATGTTGCAATTGGGTGGGGCATCTTTAAGGGACAGCAATTTTTTTGTTTCAGACATCCCTGGGCCCTAATAGCCGTTTAAAAAAGAAACCATATTCATTATTAATTTCATCATCATTAGATTTCATTTCTACTTTTAATATAATGCTGTCCACGGGCTGATTTAATGAAACAAAAATTTCCTATCATGAAAACAGCTTTTAGCCCTGCTTTGTCAGTGAGCAAAATGATAATTTTATCAAGAAATGTCATAGTGGGCACTTGGAAGAGCAATTTATTATTATTATGTTAAATATGGTACTTAATTAAGACCATCTAAATACAGGTTAGTGAAATATCATTTTCAAAACCAACAATTTTACATAAATTGCAGAATTGAACACCACCTCATTTAAGTTGCTGGCAACCAAACAATCAATGCATCTGGAATGCATGATGGGTCTTTTGTTGACCACTTCATGATATACTAGATTCCATTGCTGTCTGGACTCATTTATGTAATGGTATTGAAAGAGCAACAGAAGGGCCAATATTTGTCCAAATGATATCATGCAGTAGTCTACTTTCCTGAGGGGGCTCAGCATTAATTTTGTCTGCTGGTCACTATGTATTGCATCTGCAACTATGAAATATCCCAGCTGTGCAATTTGTTGCAGTAACAAACAGAATCAGAAAGGCAGTAGACCAGTTCTGTTGTATGGTTGGGTCTTCTTTGCTTATCCACAAGTCATTGGTAATGGCTTATGGTGGTGTCCAGATTTATTCAGCTGAGTAAGCTGATCCGGGGCCGTGTGTATCCATGATACGGACTCTCCTAACACGGCCTGCTTTTGAGGCTGGTGGCGTGGGAACATTCAGGGGTTGTTACATTACTCTTAATCAAAAATGGCTGCGATGTACATGTACAGTTGTGACTCTCTCTAGACAGGACATATGGCTTAACATCCTCTCAGAAGGATGGGATGCTTTCACGATTCATTTGCCCAATCCCAAGTGAAACACAGAGGAGAGCAATATTCTGTACTTAATCAATAGCTGGTATACAGATCAAATCCAGAATTGAGAATCCGGATAAATCCCAGTTAAGTATTCCCAGCAAGAATTTGGTAAATTTGCACCACAGGCAAGCCACCCTGACCACTCGGCCAAGCTCTCCCTTCCATGATTGGGTCCAAATCAATTGTAACCTTTTGTTACCTATTTGAAATAATGGGCAAGGTCCAATGACCTTTGACACACATACCCAGAAGCCTCAACAGTGATGGAATTTAATACAATGTTGTATAGTAACTTGGAAAAAAATTAAATGAAATTTTCATTACATTGATGGTTTCATACTATTTGGTTTATGTGCTTTTGGCATGTTCAGTTTGACACAAATACAAACTCCACAACAGCAATGAGTTTGCACTTGATTTTAAAAACAAAGACATATCTTCATTAATGCTTTGGTTATTGTTTGTCTATTGTGAAACTTCAGTACCATACACTAGGTTTTTCTTACGGCTTTCTAAAAATGTTAAAAAAATTATTGACCTTACTCCTGCTTAAAATGCAGGACAATCACAGAATCCACTCCCCATTCAGAAAAAATTATTCTGGCATTTTTTTTAAATAAAAATGAGTATAAAAGAGGATAAATTTAAGAATAATACTGGATCCTATTCCTGTGAGTCCTTGACTGGGTATCTAATGAAATGTTGAGTGACTTCAATTTTTTCTTGCATATAGATGATATAGAAGACTAGTCAAAATAGTGGCACAAAATTGCATTTCAAAAATAGCACAATACATGTCATGATTTTAGGTTATTTATTCTGAGACTCTAGCACAATCTGGTAGATTTCCTTTGCACTAGAGGTTAAATTTGCCCACTTTTGGGTTGTTTTCCAAAAAGTAAAGGAGGAAATTGTCGGATGCTGTTTTATGAATATTTGGACAAATTTGGGATGGATGGAGAGAGCTTAAAGTAACGTTAGATTACAGATAAACAAAAAATAAGTTGAAAATTGTCACATTTGTTTGGTATTTTGCATTTAATTTTCCGCCCAATAGCTTACTCGAAACAGAGTCTGACAAATCCAAATCGCAGGCTATGGTGACGTTCAAAGTATGACAATCATATCGCAGTGTTGCCCACTTCCTACTCGAGTGAACTGCCAGGGGTAGGACTGCCATCATAAAACAGCAACAGCCTGATTCAAACGGCAATAAACATCCGCGCGATCGAGTGCTAGTCCTTTCAAACCTTAAACGGTTATGAGGGTGCTAATACGCGTAACGGACGGTTACACTCAGACTTGCCTGAAGTCTAGGGCCTGGTCACAAATATTAAATATTAAATGGACCGTTATGGAAATGACACTATTTTGCAGCGGCGGTAATCCACTAACCCCGACGGATTTTGAAGTCAATAATTTATCCTTTATGTATCATGATATACTAAGGGTTTTTGTTTAACAGGAGAGTTGGTAATGAAACTGAGACCCAGACTACCATATAAATGCACGGTAGCAGTTCCACAATATTACCGTTGGAAATACCACAGCCCAAATCGATGGAGGTCGGATCCCCCCCGTGAACTGCGCTCGATGTGTGTTTATATCAATAATAATTAAAACACACAAAAAAGGTCAATTCTGTAACCAAGAGATGCCAGCAGGCATGTATAAAAAACCCTGAAAATTGGCAAGGGGTCCAGGGGGCCGCCTTAGGCCCCCGGCGGGTTCAGGGGGGGGCAGCGGCCCACGGAGCTCCTGGATTTTAGGCATTTTGTTAAAATTACCTAGAGGTCAAATCGGAGTACAAAAATTTTTTTGGGTAAAAATACTTGATATTTCAAACAGAATGGTAATTTTTCTGAAAATGGCTTATATGTTGGACAATTTCAGTTTCAGATCATTAGCTTAAGCTCATCAGAGTCATGATAATCAAGGCTGATCAACTGCATGATTGATGGGCTCCTCGCACTTCTTTACATGCCACTAGCTTGCCAGCTGATGGTTAACTTTTAAAGTCCTCACAGCAGCGGCTTGAAAAAGAGCTGGTAACTCTTGAAGCATTTTTCAATTGCCCTCCTTGTTTCTTTATGTACATCTTATTTGCGTGACCATTTGATCGCTTTCCCCGACGATCCATAATTCGCGGGTTTCTACACCATGGTGACGGTCATTTTTAGTAGTACGCAAGTCCAGCTTGGTTCAGTTTCCAGTTTCCTATGTACTCGGATCAAAAATCGTCGTTGTCATCTATCTCTTCCAAGTTCACAACCAGACCGTTCCATTTATCTTTATCTTTCATTATATCGCTTGGGTAATAAATCATCAGTACGTTCAAGAAACTTTCCATTTTTCCTACAGAAAGATGTCGGCATAACACCATGCAAACAAACACATCGCGCGCGCCTCGTTGATCACCTCCTGACACAGAGCCTGTAGGATGATCGCTTACGGTACCGTCAAAAGATTTTCTTGTAGAAGGGTACGGTATGGCGATGATCGAGACGGAACCAACGCCATACGTGTAAATTTAGAGTTGCCGGGAGGGGAGAGATTTAGCACATAATGCTCCAGTGGTGAAATCACACTTCATTTTATTTTTGGCTCACCAGACGACCGGAAAACGGGGTTTTTTGGAAACTTTATAAAAAAACAAAAAAACCGGAAAAACCGCGACAGTTTTTGGGGTTGTTAAAAAAAACCGGATTTCGGGGGAAAAAAACCAGAAAAACTGGCATCTCTGTTGAACTTATTTACACATTTTCTTATTACTTTATTTAAGCCAATCAAATTACAGTTTGTCAGCAATGACAAAAAAAAATACAATGCGATCAACACGATTTTTGGTCATCACTTTGAGGTCACGAGGAGAGCAAAATTGGGCGGCTTTTGATCAATGAAGCCTTGACGAAAATCCGCCCGTTTCTTCGTATGTCAAAAAAGCAAAAATAAAATGCCCATTTTGTTAATTGACATCAAATTGTATTATTTTTCGGGAATTTTGATATATGTACATATATTTTATGAATGTAAGTCAAACTGAGCTTGACAAAAATCTTCCATATTTTCCTTAAGTGGACTTCTCAAATAGGATTAGGATCCGTACATTTCCCCCTTGAATCTCTTTCATGTATTTTTTTTGGAATTGGGGGTAGTTTTTAATATGAGCGGGTAGGAAACAAAATTTACACGGATTTTAAATAAAAAAAAAACACCGACAATATTGGGACCTTAATGAAAAAGTAATAACATCTGGCTCAACTAAATTCATAGATACTGGTCACACTGGCATTGTTTTCGTCTATCATTCATCATGTTCTCAAGGAAAGGATGGTCAGTTCACACAATTGATGTAGCTTCATTGTATCATGCTTTGGTTAGGACACATGCACCATGACTAGTCAAAATGGCCACCATTCACGGATATCTATCAAAATACGTCATACCTAGAATAGCCGTCACAAAAAGAACGGCCCTCACTTCTCAAAATGAGGAGTTATGTGAGTAAAACATGGAAGTGCGGGTCCGATTGGCTTTTTGAATCAGTTCATAGCCATGATGGCTTGATAACAAACGAGCGTTCATCGGATTGCTGAATTGCGCGTTCGACTTAGAGAATCAGAATGTGGCGTAAGAGTAAAAGGCCCCGCCCACATGCTCATTAGCTGATCGGAGCGTATACGTGCGAGTCAAGAGAGGGCCGTTATTTTGTGACAGCTACTATAAGAAATTGAGAACACCACACTTTTAAGTTGAGTAAACTTGCTGGGATGAGGAGTAGGTCTCACAGCAACTTGGCATCCACATATTATGGCAAAAATAAATTGTTGTAATTGCTCCACAACTGATACTGTTTTTAAATTAAGGAAAAATAGGAAATGTTTTTTTTTTTTTTTTTTTTAATGTTAATGTTTTTTTTTAATTCCAGAAGTTTTTTGCAGAATTTTACACATTTTTAAAGTTATACCAATAACAGCATTTCAAAACAGTGCTTCTAAAAAATTCCATTTTTTCAAAAAATAGTAATCTTCAAAACTCAACAATTTCAATTTATTTAGACTTACCTTTGGATATTATTTATTAAAAAAATATGATTTTTTTTTCAACTGACTAACCCGATCCCATAATTGATGGGCAGTACAACCAACATATTTTTTGCTTTGCCTTAAGAGGGTATGGACCATGCACGAGGAGGCATAGACTTGGATAGGGAAATGTGAAACCTTTTGTTCATGAGTGATAAAAGAAAAGAAGTAGCATGATTCGCGTTTACAAGCAAAAGACTGCAGTAGGGTATTGAAACCTCCTAAATACCCCATGGGCATATGTGGTATTATTGTTCCATTATCCATGGATGATAACCTAGTATGCTATGCTGATTATGGCATGAAAACATGAAAGTAAGTAGCGCCATTCTTCAGTCATGTTTGTAACCTAAAATGGATGATTTGCTTTCAATCCAGTGTGATGTTTGTCAATGTGAGCTGGCTGTGTACTTTGACAGTATTGTGACCTTGAGTGAAAGCATGCCCAGGGATGGTATTTCCAATTTGGCTGGATGGTTGTTGTTTCTGGAGAACAAAGTTCGGTCACATGTGTGAGTTTCAAAACCATACAAACATGATCCGAACTTTATTTGTCCTCCATGACTGGTGCCCAATCTAGCGGTTAGTGGACCGGCATTATTTTTGTTATTGGGTTTGGACTCAAATAGGATTTTCGCGGTGGATAAAGGGGAGGGGCGGGGGGGTGAGTGGGGGCGCGCGCCCTCCGGTAATCTGCAAATCTTGCAAAATCAGCCCATTTTTTTGAGCATTGACCAGTACAGCTTTCCAGCCTCCCGGTTTGGTACGGTAAGTTTGACATTTCAACTACCGGGATCCGCCATTGCGCAAGGTTGTTAGTGATGTGTCACGGAGTGGTAACAAATCGTTGCATTGACAGGCCATCATTGGGTTGCAAGTGGAAATTTGCCTGTTTTGGGTTACAAAGAAGAATGGCCCTAAGTTGTAACTTTCTTCTTCCAAGTTCCAACCAGGGGGGACGTTCCATTTATTTCTTTATGCTTTCATTCTACGCTTGTAAATTCAAATCAGTCCGTTCAAGAACTTTCCATTTTTTCCTACCGAAAAGTAGTCGGCATAAAACCCATGCAAAAAAAACACACCATCGCGCGCGCCTAGTGAATCCACCGCCTACCACAGAGCTGTAGGATGACGCGTACGGTTACCCGTCAAAGGGATTTTCTTTGTAGACCTGGTTACGGTATTGGCGATTCGGAGACGGGAAACCAACGATACGTGTAAATTTAGAGTGCCGGAGGGGAGCGATATAGCACTAAATGCTCATGTTTTAAAATCACACTCATTTTTTTTGGCTCAACCAAGAGACCGGGAACTAACCGGGTTTTTTGGGGGAACACTTTCTAAACAAGAACAAAAAAAAAAAAACCGGAAAAAACAACCGGACAGGTTTTGGGGGTTGTTAAAAAAACCCGGATTTCCGGGAAAAAAAACCAGAAAAAACTGGGCCATCTCTGTGTAAAAAACGTTATTTCCAAAATTTTTTATTACTTTCATTAAATCCATTTTCCAATATTACAGTGTCAGCCAATGACAAAAAAATAACATTCGATGTCAATAACACGGATGTTTTGGTTTTCATCACGAGGGTCGACGAGGAGAGCAAATTGGGCGCTGTTGGATTTCAATGAAGCCATGGCGAAAAAATCGCCTCGGTTTTTTTGTATGTCAAAAAAAAGCAAAAAAGTAAAAATGCATCTATTTTGTATTTTACAATCCAAATTGTATTAATTTGTTCGGGGGAGTTTGTGATGGTAGTTTGACATATATTTTATTGAGTAAGTCAAACTGAGTTGACAAAAATCGTTCACAGATTTCCTTTTAAGTGGGACTTCTCAAAATAGGATTAGGATCCAGTACTATTTCAACCCCTGAATCTCTTTAAATGCTTTTATTTTTTTCTGGAATTGGGGTAGTTTTTAAATGCGCGTGTATGGAAACAAAATTAATGATTTAAGATAAAATTTAAACCACCGCACAATATTGGACTTAAAAATTAAAAATTTTAATAAATCTGTCAAACATAAAGTCATAAGATACTGGTCACACTGGCATTGTTTTCATCGTTCCTATAATAATCATGTTTATCAGAGAAAAAGGATTGGGTCAGTTCACCACCAAGGAGTAGGCATTTCAGTATCCATCTTTGGGTTCTGCCCACATGCACAGTGATAGTCAACTGGCCACCATTCACGGAATCTATACAAATAACCGTCTACTATAATAGCCGTTCACACAAGAACGGACATAACTTCTCAAAATGAGGCGTATGTGTGAGTTAAACATGGAAGTGCGGGTACGATGGCTTTTTGAATTTAGGTCATAGCCATGAGCATGGCATGATAACAAAAAACAGCGCGCTTTATCGGACTTGGATGGGGAATTGCGCGTTCGACTTTGCGAGAATTGTTGCGTAAAGAGTAAAAATAGGGGCCCCGCCCACATCGCTTCATTAGCTGATCGCGAGTGTATACGGAGTCGAGAGGAAGGGCAGTTCTTTTGTGAACAGGGCTACATAATCACTTGAAAACACCCAAACTTTCAGTTAGTAAACTTGCTGGGATGAGTGGAAGGTATGGTTCTCCAGGGCAACTGGCTCCCAAATATTAGGCAAAAAATTAAATTGTTTTAATTGTACTCCACCAACTGATCCTGTTTTTGGAAATGTAAGGGAAAATAGTTGTTTTTACTTGTATAAAAAGAATGATAAATCGTAATGTTTTTTTTAATTTCCAGAATTTTTTTTTGCAGAATTTTAACATTTGAAATTATACCCAAACAAAACAGCAGTTTCAAAAACAGGTTCTAAAAAATTCCATTTTTACAAAAATAAATAGTAAATATTTTCAAAAACTCAAACCCAATTTAATTCTTATTTAGAACTTACCTTTGGATTTTATTTATTAAAAAAATATGAGTTTTTTTTTTCAACTGACTAACCCTATCCAATTAATTGATGGCAGATGAAAAAAACAAAAATTTTTTTGCTTTGGCATTAAGAGAGGTCCTGGGACACCATTGGGCAAGAGGAATATAACTTGAATAGGAAATGTGAACCTTTTGTTCATGGATTGATAAAAGAAAAGAAGTCCGCATGTTTCCGTACAAGCACACATACGGCATTTGGGTATTGAAACCTCCCTAAATACCCTGGCATAATGGTTATTTTTCATGGGGGGGGGGGGGGGGTATCCAGGATGATAACCCTAGTTGCTCTGACTGATTATGGCATGAAAAATGAAGTAGGCATTCTTCAGTCATTTTGTTAACCTAATATGGATGGACTTTTTTGCTTTCAATCCAGTGCTGTTTTGTCAATGTGGCTGGCCTGTTTTTTTACTTTTTGACATATTGGTGCCTTGAGTGCAGCCTGACGCAGTATGGTATTTCCAATTTTGCTGGATTGTTGTTTTGTTCTGAGGGAAGCAAAAGTTCGGTCACTGTGTGACGTCAAAACATCAAAACTGACCGAACTTTATTTGTCCTCCATGAACTGGTGACCAATCTACGGTAGTGGGCTTATTTTTGGTGGTTTGGACTCAACAGGCGCGGATCCAGGGTTGGGGCGGAGGGGGCGCCGCCTCCCGGTAATGGCTGCAATCTTGCAAAATCAGCCCATTTTGAGCTATTTTTGGACCATTTACAGCCTTTCCGCCCCGGTAAATTTTGACATTTCAATCCTGGATTCAGCCATTGCTCAAGGTTGTTAGTGATGTTAGGAGTGGTACAATCGTTGCATTGCATGCCATCATTGGTTTGCAATGGAAATTGGCCTGTTTTGGGTCCACCTGACCGAAGAATGGCCCAAGTGACCATAGCACATATTATATTGCGATACTATCATCATAACAGGAAAACATGCCTGTAACCAGGTCAGAAAGTAAGAGTGGATATGATTTGGTGGGTAGGCACATATGGAAGCATCTATACAAAGGTGTTAGACTGTTATACTTGTCCTGTTTTAGATCACACTGCGAAGGATCTTGGCCATACTCATGGATCCATATCTTGGAACTGTAAGAAAGAAGCCATACTGAAATGTGGTTACATAGACACATTCCACAAACTTTGACTTAGAGACTAAAAGATAGGATTTGTTTGTTTTTGCTATTAAATATCGGGTCATATTGGATTGCAGTCCCAATAATTTGAGTAGTGGATACCGGTGCAGCTGTATCCACTACGAAACAAAGATAAAAATATTGGACATTGAATGTAATGGTTTTCCTGATATCCTTAAAAAAACAAGTTTATTCTCCTCAAGTAGCCATAGCATGTAAATGTTGGTACACTCACTAACACAAACAAAAGGTAAGCAGTATGCCAAATGTCACAACCACGGTGGTTTCAGTAAGTTACCTTTTCTATAGCTGTTATCATTTGCATCTTTATGTCATTGTAACCACTCAACTGTTTAGTCCATACCTACAGAGCTTTTTGCCATCTGTCGAACAAGAGAATTAGGGAACCACTTTAAAAACAGGTCAAAAATAACATTGCCTCATATGTTTTCCAACCTCAAGGATGCGCACAAGTGCAATCTTTCCTCTTAAACAAGAAGAGGAAAAAAGAAACAAAATTTATGGGGTGTAAATTATGTCCTCTAGGTAATTCTGAAGCTCCACTCCCTAGTTACTTTTAATTCATCAGAGTAAAGACCTTTAGCAATGGGCGCAGACGGCTACCATATTAACACAATGCACAGACATACACACATACATACATGTGGACGGGACTTGTTTCATTCATATTCCTCCGTCGAACTATTCGGGAATCAGCATTGAAAAAAGCTTAATATTTGGAGGTTTTCGCAACTAATTTTGTTATTTTCCCATGGCCATTGTGAGCATGCTCTTAGCTTACACACTGTGTACAAAACTTTCGCAAGAAAGTTTGCTTTTGTACACACCGCTCTATGCCATTACAGAAGAATGGAATTCAAATTTGCTAATACCTACCCCATTTTGATCCGGCTAACACTGGGCATGCGCGTGGCTCGTATCATAGTGCCTCTCCATTTGGATGTAAATTAAACCAGAAAGCTGCGCTGCCCTATTTAACAAAATACAAGCTTAAAGACACCAATTTAACTTGGAACTGAAATGATCAATCACTTCATGAAATACACTTTTAAAGGTAAACAATGTACTGGATTTATGCGATGGCGTAAAATAGTTCCCGCCTAATGTCCCGTGATCCGACCATGTGAAAAATGCAACCACAATGTATGTCTACAATATGAACCCCACCTGTCCCCCTCCCCGCACCCCACCAGTTCCCCTCCACCACACCCCCCCACCCCTCCTTCCCAACAACCCCCCCTCCTCCCCCTCCCCCGAACACCACCCTCCACATACCTCCCCGGACCCCCACCCCCTCCCCCTTGCATATCCAATGTACCTTTCAACGATACCGCACTATGCATATGTAATTAGTCAATGCATCAAAAAGTGCCTGTTAATTGGCCCTCCCAAGCACTTTGATCACTAACAAACTTCTTCGCAACAAATACAAATGAAGAGCCGTCACTATTACTGATGGAGACTTTCTAGACCTCAGGTGGTCAAAATAATGCGCATGATTGGAAAACCGGGATTGTCCTCCGGCTACGGAACTGACAACGAATTCAAATCAGACTTTTTCGTGGTGAATGTTGTTTGTTTTTTGTGTTAGTAACGTTGCGCCATGAGTCAATCCCAGAAATTGGTTGAAAAAGTTCACTCCCAAATAATCATAGATTATGCGCAAATACTGTGAACTAGTAGATGTACTTGTGTCACTGTCACTTTGGTCAATTCAGAACGCACTGTCTCATCTATGCAGGGTGACATTAACTTTACTACTTTGACATGCAATATGGCATGGCTCGTTTTCGGCAATTTGACCAAGTTTGAATTGGGAATGTAATGGGAGTATTGATTGCTGTCATATTATATGCACAAACTGTGTTTTTCTCAGAAGGGTCAGTTGCGGCATGGTCACGCATGGTTTTGCATGACAGTGTACAATGTAACACACAAAGATTTTTAACTGCATTCGGTTGTGTGTATTCACCCATAAACGATACTGCAACCCCTTTATTTCTTAAATCATATTCCTACTTTCTCAAGCAGCCCACTATAGGCACAGGCTTTTATTAATTTTTATTTAGATTCTCAAACAACACTACATAGACGTTAGGGAGAGTCAAGGGTTGGCACACATTCATGTTATCAATAAATATTCAATTATCATCAAGATCAAATCTCTCAAAATTGCCTCTTAGTCTCAAAAGGCTGTCTTAAGTCTGCATTATTTTGACTACTTTTGTGGGTATACACTCAGCGCCACTGGTAGGAAACACTGTTGCACCACCTGCGGGACATCACTCATCTGAACAAAAAATACAAGCATGCCTCATATGAAATTTTGAATTTTAAAATTTGTACGTTCAAGAGTTATGCCAAAAAATACTCGTCACAAAAAAAAAAATACAGTAATAACCATATGTAAGCCCACCAACGCACATAATATTGCCAGAGCATACTCGATATACACACACTTATTTTTCATTAAATTGAATAGGAAGATGGTTGAGCAGAAGAAAATTAACATGACCCATCTCTAGAAAGTATTCCCATATTGACATTTCCTTCCTAATATAATTGTCATTAGCAGCTACTGATCCAAGTAAAATTTCCTGTAAAGCAATAACACACATTTTTTGAAGAGTGCCCCCGAGAATTTTCAAAAAATTTGATTATTTTTTGCATATTTTTACTTTTTTTATTTTTTGAATATTTAAATCATGTCGAGTTTTTAAAACTTGTTTTATTTTAAAATATGCAATTTTTGTACATTAAAAATTGTGATCCCAGATTGTACTTAACACCAGAGCTGAAAATGCTAAGATTATTTCCGTCCATGATGATAGTGCCACCTCTATAGAAAATAACCTCTAACTTGACTTGCCTGCAACCATTTAACAACTAATGATGAGCGTGACACGTACCTTGCTCTATTTCCCGCTATTTCATTATTGGAAGGCTGTTTCCACCAGCCGTTGAATTATTATCGGAGATCTCCGATTTATTATTCTAATTACGAAATTCCTTCGTTTGCAACACATGGACATTTTCAGGCTTCACCAATCCCAGGTATAGTTACTATCCAGTTACCAATGAAAACTATGTAAAATCTACAATTTTTTTTGGAAAATTGGGGGAGATCTTCAAAAACAATGTGTATTATGCCTTTAATTCCTCTGAGCAAATTTTGAAATCCCTTGTCCGGGATGTGCAGAATGAGTTTCTGATATGGAATCTTAGACATTGTTCTGGAGAGGTCCACAAGGATTGTTAACTGAGGTGGTGATGACCAGAGGAGCTTGTAGTCTGAAGATTTTGTTTGTTTGTTTACTGGGATGGCACTGACCAAATCAGCTAGGTTCTCCCAAATGTTTGTTAACTGGGGGTGAGATCACCGGATAGTTTATTTTGGCCTTAAGGTGTTTTTTTTTAAAAAAAGTGTGGGGGGTTGGGGGTTATGAACAGCAAAAAAAAACTCAAAACTGACATTTTGACATTAATGAAGTTAAATCTTAATACAGTCCGAATTTGAAACAAATTGAAACATAATTGAATGGAATGATTGCCATTGGTAAACACTGTATATTGGAACCTATATGGTGCTAAACTGGATTACGCAAAACATTTCTATCTCAAAAAACTATTGATGCTATCAGATGAAACAAATGGAAATTGCTAGTTATGGTCAACATCTTGTGAAATGACTAACACTAGTTCATACTCAATTGGTAAGGGGGTAAACCACAGGTTTTTTTTCTACTATTTTGCTGAAAATTTTCAATTTTTGAAAAAAACTGCGCCTTCTGGTCAAGTTGATCAATCCATTCTACTCAATCACAAGAAGCCACAAACATTAGAGCACACCTGGTTCAAATGTGAAGTCTGTTTGGTCTCAAGATGTTTGTTACTTGCGCCATCCTACACTTGTCTTGCAGTCTTTACCCCACTACAAGGCAGTGCAATGTTCACATTTTCTGATATCACTGAAGATTTTACCTTGTACTTTCTTAATTTGTTTCCATTTGCATATAAAGATTGTCTTGGTTTTAAAACCCTATTAAAAGGTAATTAAACTCCATTTCAACTCACAAAAGTGTTTTTACCCAGGCTTAGATTCTGCCTCATTATTTGCCAGAAAGCCACAGGTGATTTCATCAGTTAGTCGGCAGGCACCCAAGTACTATGTTCACGCGAAAAATTGTTGGACAGGGTCATTTTACCCGGGCTTTCACAAATTCACATATAGGCAAACGACCCCTTGCCTATTGTCCACATTTCCACTGCAACACGCTGCAGTTAAAATCTATGAAAAAAAAAAAAAAACAATGCATATGTATATGGAATCCACTCCGTGATGCCAGAAAAAATGCGTAAGGTATACATTTTCTGAGGGCTTTGCTTTCTTAAAACAGAGTGATACGTACACAGGACTTTTTTGTAGCACCACAATTCAATTAATGATTTGGGATGCTTTAAATTTGGTGGGGATTATATACTTTAAGAGACCCGCTCTTTTTCAAAACTTAAAAATCATCGCTTTTAATTTGTTGTTTTTAACCCCCAAACACCTTTCACATCATATTAGACCAACTTAGCTTAGATATGTAGTTGACATTCCGCAACAATAAACATTATTTATAAGAATTCCGGTATTTTGGACCTTACTCAAGACAATTTTAAAGAACATTTTCGACGAGCTATTGAGGTCACAGCAATTGTATTGTATTCGCGGTGTACAAGAAATAAGCATGTTGGCATGACCTCTGATTGACTGTCCATGGCATAGCCAAAGGATTTCTGTTCAGCTGGTGGAAATGTCTAATCTAAATTGTACTGCATGCTTAACTATCCTGAACTTTTCCCGTCATAATATACTCACATAGAAAAATGGAGTGTAGCAATTCTATTTCCTGTGCCCAGTTCTTTAAAAGCATTCACTTTTCTTTCTAGACTGGTACAAAAAATATGACCATACAAAATTGACATGCTTCAATTTGCCATCATGTGTCAAGCACGTGCTTATATCCCAAATGCTCTGGCAAAACTTACCAATGTTGAAGTACCACAATGCATTGCAAATGTGAGCAAATAATGTCACACGTAGCAAAGCTGATGAATATATGCATATCCGGAGTGAGTTAGGGTAAGGATGGCATGTGTGACATTGATTTGATGCTGAAGTTGCAAACGGCCTTGTGGGTCAATGTTAACTGACCCAAGTATTTTGCATTGCATCATGGGAATATACTTCAGGCACTTGCCACTGTAGGAACAAGAGAGAATATGGAATATCAACATGTGCCTGGAATAAGTGCATTGTGCATTGTACAGCCATTTTAAATTTGCTGTGTTTATTCAAACAGCTGATGACAAAATTACGCAGTTGGGTAAGCGTGGGGTTGGGAACATAAAATTAAATGCTTTTTTTGTATAGCTGTTAAGCTGCCAAGTCATCTGGATATTTCCAAAAAAGGCAGGCATATGGTAGAGCAAAAAGGATGGATAACAATGACACATCTGTCATTTTTCCATCTTCCTTTGTTACCTGACCTCCTTTCCAAGTACAGATGGTACCTTACAAACACGGAGTTCTTACTTAAATAAGAACAACATGGGGTATTCATTGCCATCTTGTATGCCTTTCCCTCTGGGACAAACAAAAACATATGAATGGAAGCACAAAGCCAAGAGAAAACCCACCACCCTGCTATGAAAAAAAACCTTAGACATTTAACCTGGGCGAGACACTGACCAAATTATAACAAAAAATCAAAAATTTATTTTAAGCTCACTATTAACTTTTGTGGGGGGGGGGGATGGCTTAATATTATCTCATCCATGGCTAAATGTAATGACCACTCTCCTACCAAATGAACTATTCACCTAAAGCCCGTTCAAGTAATTGGCACTGAAAGTACGAAACATACACTTTTTAAATTTGGTAATTAGCTGTCATCAAAGTAGAGTAAATTTGGTTGTGCACACTCTCAGAATTTCCTTGAAATCTTCATTTTAGTGCTGTCTACATCAGTGCCAAGTTTCATGGTCAGAGTAAAATCTTGGCACTTTTGTTCTTTGTTGAATTTGGATTGTTTTTACTAGTGATCCATTACAATATTGTCTCAATGCCCAGCACTGAATAAGGCAACCATCAGGCCTGGTGTTGGTTCAGCTCATTACAATGTTCAATCAGTGTCTTGTGGTAAGAATTTGCCTCGCAGTAAACCACTTTTTGCATATCTATATACAATAGTGTGGTCTTTCTGTGTGTGGTGTCCTGTCTGAACGCATCTATTTTTCTGCAGAGACGAGGTCACACGTCCGAAACTTGGGTGGGTGGGTGCCCCCTTGACCTCCGACACAAACAGTTTGTATTGGTTGTAGATCAAGTCTCATGGTCATTCAGGTCAAAGTAGGTGCCATAACTGGGTAAACGTTGGTGTATGGTCATGAACTTGGTGGGTGTAGTTTATTGCCGAAAATTTTAATGGTCAACGAACAAGGTCATCAGTGGATCATTCAAGGCCGAGGGTGATTGGCGAACCCAGTGATCGCGAAACGCCGGGGCTCGCCTAGTGCATTTATTACGTTCTTAAGGTATGAGTTCGCCGGGGAGTTCGAGCCCAACTACAGCCACACATGTTGCGTCCCATAAGTAAAGGCACTTTACCTCAATTACCAAGGTGTTATTGGCATTATCAGTGCTGATAAGTCCACAGACTTGATTGGATGTAATCCCCCCCCAAAGGGTGCCACCCAGTCCTCCCACATCACTCCTCCTACCCCTAAGCCTCACACCGTCACATCCCTTCCAGCATACCACGGTCGATCCCCTGCAAGCAACTGATAAGTGGAGTGTTGCCCATTCACTCAACGAATGGCCACTCCATTCTTGTGTCACAGTTTCTGACCCCTTTACTTCTTTTTTCTATCTTTCGAGATAAACTCCTACCACATGTTTTTGAACTCCTATTTCAAACATATGTATATCTGACACCTAAAACATTATCTAATAAATATTTTTCCTTGTTTGGAATGCATCCACTTGGCATTTGGAAAGGAAGGCTTGCTATAAGTTTATACCACTCAAACAAACACAACTACTGACAAATATCTGTAGATGTGTCATGGTGCATGGGTGGGATGAAAAGGATGTGGAGCAACTGTTAATTTTTTTATAGACAGATTGAACATTGCGAGGCAACTCAAAGATAACCGATTACTTGTTAAATCTAAAATCTCAACTATATCCTAACATTAATATCAAAACAATCTAATATGCATGTTTAGTATCAAAATAAAGTGTTTACTCTTGCTTCAAGTCTATGAGAACTTATAACTAGAAAAGAGGTGAATATGTAACAGGTTAACGCACTGTCCTTTGTTGAAAAGGAAGAGTATATCATGGCATAAATAAAAGTTACTATATTATGTTTGGACATTTGACACTTCAATGGTTAGAGTAAATGGTGGTCATTGTCTTTTGCACAATTGTTAACAGAGCCAACACTTTTTTGGGTCATCTTGAAAAATGAGGCATATTTAATATTCGAAATTTGTCATAGGACCTTTGTTTAACTTATGCACACACATAACTTGACCTCAGTGACCCCTACATGACGTTGACCTCTACAATGTACTCTTCGACCTCAATCTTTTACACTGTGAAGTCAGTTGTTTCTTTTGACATCTGGTGATCGTCTCACCTATTTGTAGCACAAGAAGGTATTTATAGAGTTCTGACAATGCCTCTTTAATCGCTCACATGACCTTTGCCCCTACTCTGTGCACACCCCATAGAAGCCTTGGGGCAGTAGTTCTTCTGATATCTGGTGATCATAGCACCGATTCTGAGACAAAAGAATTTTATAGAGTTCTGAGGAATCCCTTTAATTGGGGGCCAAAGTGACTCTTTGAACCCCAATCGTGATTCTGTGACCACCACATATGCAGCTTGGTTCAGTGGTTATTTTGATAAAGATCAGACAAAGCTTTGGCACTAATAGAATTGTTGAGCAAGGTCCAGAGGAAGGAAAGAACGTGGGAAACTTGGAACGAACAGTATCGTCGGGGCTGAAAGCCAAACAACTACGCCACAAAATGGAACACAAATGAGAAACCTAGCCATAATAGCCATAATTGTTTGGGGAAGGTCTGTTGTGAAATTGACCGGAGGCTACTTGGCAATTTATCCTTTGAATATGGCACTTTTCTTCCAATGATGGGTGGCTAAATAACATGCAATTGCAAGATGAGCAGTTTGCTCAGGAATTTTGCAAGCAAAGCTTTACATGCTAAGAATCTAGTTATGGACATAATGCATGCATCACAAGAGGCATGTTTGTTTGTAAAGGAAACTGAGTTCATAATGAAGGTCCTCAATGTTTGCCGCGGGATAAACATCCATATCAATCTTTAATATTTTACAATAAAGACTGTCCTAAACTATCATTTTTTAATAACATCCTTTTTAGAAGGTTTATTGCATGAACAGAAGATAACAGATGTAGGGAGTCACAAAGTTTTGATGAAACCCAACGTAAAATTCTGCAGAGTATTTTCTTTTGAAAAATGAAAATAAGGTGTAAATTTTTACTTTGGCCAAAAGTAGTTCTACTCAAGAAGTGTAAAATATTATATGCGCTTCATGAACATAGAAACTTTGTTTTAGCAAAGTAACTGTGTCCAACATGGTAAGAATAAATGAATTGTGCAGAGGAGAGAAATTTAGTATAACGACAACCATGTTTTAATTTTCCCATATTCCCTTGTTACTAATACATAACCACTTTTTCCCACTTTTATTTTAGTTGCAATTAAATCTTAGCCTCGTTTTTAATAACCAATAATCAAAGTCCCATATTCCCACCCTTGGGTGCTTTGGAGCAGTACCTTACATATTGAATGTTCTTTTCACATGAACTGTTTAACAAAGAACCGGGAAGATTAGAATAGCTTCCCAATGAGAATGTTCCTTGATAAACCACTGACTTGTTTACAATACTTCATGGGGCTCGAACCAGCCGTCAGGAGCATCCGAAAGCAAATTTCTTTCTTTTCTTCAATCACTTCTTAGGCAATGATGCAAAGGTAATTTATCTTCTACTAAAACAGTTAAAATTATTTATTCAGGATTCCAATTTTTTTTACAATTCCATGACTTCTTTCTTTCCTCCGTTAGCAAAATTTCAGATGATCCAGATTGGAAGTGGTCTGCATCATTGCCCATATTCACAAAAGAACTTAATCCTGGCTTAACTCTTAGTCTAGGACTAAGGTCCATCTAGAAAGCCCTTTCATTTAAACAAAAAGACAGATATGAAAGCAGAACATTTGAAATCGGTCATTTCTCACTTTGAGTGTCTACCTGGTACTTTTCTCTTTGTATTTTCAGCAGAAAGCTCCTTTAGGAAAAAGAATAATTTTTAGAGGTCCTTCTAGTAGGACCAAGTCCTGGACTAAAAGTTAGCCTGGATAAATTCTTTCTTTGTGAATACCGCGATTGCTTTTAGTACCCAGAAATGGCCGCAAACAATGCCTTCAAAACACATGCCTCTTCTTTTTTCCTTCTACTTTGCATTCTCAGTTTTCCTCTCAACAAATTGGGGCGAACAATTTTCTGGAATGTCCAAAACAAAATAAATTACTTACTTGGCCAATTTTGGAAATTACAACGAATTTTCCATTTCCAGACTGGTGGACCATCCCTGTGCTATGAGCAATTCCTGGGTGGCCATTTGTGGAGGGTAGGTAATATGGTACATTGGTTTGCTATTTTAGTTACCTTCACAGTGCTACAAATGTGAGAACTAAAGGATCTTCATTTCTTATTTGCCCTAATATTGGGGAGGTCCACTCGGACATTGATATATATATATATTAATTTTACAAATTGGGCCCACGCATTGCCCTGAAGTTCACTTTAAATTGAATGTCTTGAAATGCTTAAACAAGAAATTTGTTGTCAATTTGCAGGGTGTAATTAGAAATGTTTAGTCCCATACTTACCCTAGTCAAAATCAAAGTGAGGTTCATAATGTCCACCGATGCCAAATTTATACCGTGAAGAGAAGGAACTAGACATAAATAATCACACTGCCCAAAAAATGCAATTTGTTATTGTCAGATTTATATTTGAATTCTCAAAACATGGAATTAATTATAAAAAAATTTTGGGTGCGCCCTATCAGAGATTTTTAAGGGTGGGCAGCTGTCTAGCCTTTATTTGTAAATTAACTAATTTAATTTTTCAATATGGTATATGAAATCATATCGATTCATTCACTTCTGGCTTATTTTGCAACATTAAAGGGTCAGAGTATCACTGCGTCCGAGTTCCTACAGCACCAACTCTTGTTTGTTGAAATGTTGGATCTTAATAGCTTTAGATTTTCCATCTCACAATAAGCTACAGATTTTCATCCCTTACTCTTAATGTTTCAAGTGCCGCTTCATCCCCTTAATCATAAAAGTCATCTCTAGTTCAGTAATACTGTCACGTATACATTAATACATGTGAAATATACTAATGCATTTCTTTTACAAATATACCCTAGATGACTTGTTGATGACTTTCAATCTTAATTCATGAATTTTAATGATCTTTAACAATAACCATAGTGTTTTAGTGAAAATACATTGATCTGGAGTCTAAGAGCCAGGAAAAAACACATTTAAAAAACAATACGTCATCAGTATTTTAGCTGGCAAATAATGTATATGTATTCTGAATAATATCATTAGAAATGCTAATTTGGACATTTTTGGAAAAATTACTCTGAATGATCTGAGCGATATGTTGAAAGCAGGGCCAAAGGGCTGCAATAGCTGCCTTTCATCTAATGAGTCATACACCTGAACATTACATATTCTAGGCCCGTTGACCAACTTACTGTGCAAATTTAAGCATTTAAAGCAATAACCCACATTTTAGTGGGGGAAGATCGCCCCCAATTTTCATTGATATTTTTACCTGCGAAGCAAGAATGCTAAAAAGATGCATATTTATCGATAAAATAAGCGATCTTGTAATTAGATTTGGATCCCAGATTGTGCTTAGCGGCAGAGCTGGAAAACGCTAAGTTTATGTTCCTCCTCGTCAATACAATGACCTCTACCTTGACTTACCTGAACCAAAAAACAACTGATGGATGAGCGGAGACACATCATGCATTAATTCCCTACTATTTCATATTGGAAGGCCGTTTCCAGCAGCCGTTTGATTATTATCGTAGATCTCCGATATTTATTATTCTAATTACAAAATCCCTTCATTGCGACACAGATACATTTTCGAGCTTAACCATTCACAGGTATAGGTTTACAGGCATTTACCAATGAAACCGTGTAAAAAAATCTCAAATTTTTTGAAAAATGGGGGCCCTCTTCAAATTGGCTACTATTGCTTAAGTTAAATTAAGTTACAAAGGCAGCTACTGTAATGACATCCTTGCACTTACCCCATCAATCTTATATGGGAGGGGAGACTTGGAATTAGCATCTATTAAAATCTGAGGATCGCAATGTACTATTCCAGGTAAAGAGTAGGTGTCATTTTCACCTACATTTGCAAAGAAAATACAGGCTGTTAAAAAAATTCTGTAGACTTCCTCACCCCAAACCCCCCATCCCCCCCGCCACCCCCCCCCCCCCCCGCCCCTCACACTATCACATTACCTGTAAATCCTCTGCTGTCTGTAAGTCTAGGTTTGCAATAGCCGATACCCTGCGTCGGATACGTCTCACCACTTCATGATCGGTTGGCTTCAACCAAGCAC